>CAEGAE010021820.1:0-24656 GCA_903067095.1 Girardinus metallicus | reverse complement strand
AGGTTAATTTTCTAAACTACAGAAAAGTAACTGTTAGAGAAGCTCAAATGTGAAAAATTGGACTGATGTTGATATGCGATAGTAACACTGCTATGTTAGATTTACCAATGTTTTATTTGATCTTTTTTTATCCGATTACCCGATTAATCGTAAGAATTATCGAGATTACTCGATTACTAAAATATTCGTTTACAACAGCCTTAAAATATATAATTCACAATTTGTGTTATGACACACACCATGGTTCTGACCAATAGTTAATTGTTACAGTGAAAGTCATGCTAACGTTCTGTTTGTGGTTAAATAGAAAAGAAAAGAAAAGAAAAAAACTTGCCAGCACTGAAAGCATCACCCTAACAAGGTTGGGCTTCCACTGATTCTTACAGATGTCTTCCTCCTATATTTCATTATTATCAGCTCTGTGAAAATATTTAAATATCTACCTTTTTGCTGCCCTAGTTCATTTCAGAGCTTTCACACATTAAAAGCCTGATCAGGGTCAAGTTATTGCACTTAATTTAGACCTTTGACCTCACTAAATGATCACGAGGTTAAACTTTGATAATCAAGCTCTTCAAAACATGTCTGGATTTTTATGAAAAAAAAAACAACTATAGGAAAGTGCAGCTATTTATAATGCTATTTCAGATCACATGAAGGCAAAACAATGCAGAGCATGCAGGAGGAAGCATGCAGGTTGGCGGCACATGGCGAAAGCTGAATGGAGGGAAGGAGGGAGGGGGAGAAAGCAGGCGCGCCCATTCAGCATGCTCCGGGGATTACAGCAGCCTATTTAAAGTTCAGCGCCACGGAAGCTTCCCCCCACACTGAGAGGACAGGAGGCAGATCCCAGGGACGTGCAGGACGAGGCAGAGCTGCTTGACGCTCTGGAGGGTTTTTAATTTAGAGTGTCATAGGGACGGCAGAGGAGAAGAACTGATCAGAGGCACTTCAGCTGGGAAAGCCACTAAATACTTACATTTTTTCCTCCACACACTAAACAGACCAGGTAGGAAAAGCAACTTTCTTTGGCTTTGTAATTAAAAATCACTGTTCAGCATCACCTTTTCAGTGTAAAATAAGTACAATAGTAGTGGTGTCGACTGACGTTGTGTTTGCTGTAATATGAGGTTATGCATTGATTAGTTTCTAAGAAGAAAGAAGGTGTGTCGGTAAGATGTTCCTGGTTTTGATCTGACGATGAGAGCGGCTTGGGAACCCCTTCATCGAAACTCTCTTGTCAAGCTTCATTCTTTACACCTGAATCAGTCACTCATTATTCCAGTTAACTGTCTGCAGGCAATACTGACCCTTTTCATAGATGTTTAGCCCTCCCTCTGCTGTCACATTGAGGCAGCACCTCTTTCTCTTAGACAAGCAAACATCAAAGCTAAAAATGCAAACACAGACACGTATTGCAGTGTTTATTCATGCAGATGACGAGATTACTGAAACAGTGTTTGATCAATAAGAGCACTCACTTCCCCAAGTTTTATCCAGAGCAGAGGACAACCTCTTAAAATCCATCAAAATGGACCAGAAGAAAGCGAATGATTTCATTAAAGACAACCTTAAATGTTTGAAACGCCGATTCTTGATGTAACCGATGACGCTTTGTTGCTGTTTTACTTCGTGTTGCTTAAGTAAATATGTTACATCACTATGAGTAAAGTACTTACAAAAAGAAACTGTATGCAGATTAGAAAGGAGGGATCTGGAAAGAGGAAGAATTTTCTTCTTTTGATTAGGTCAGAAAGGCGTGCTCCATCTAGGAATTGTTATATATTCATCAAATACTTTCTTTCACTTACAAAACAACTGACGGAGCTCTTGCTCAAAATGTACCTCTTCGGTAGAAATGATAGTTTATATGGTCTTGAGATGATATTGATGTAAATAAATAAGGAACCAGGACAGTTGGTCTGAAGCAGAAGCAAATGAAGGTCCTGCCTGAGGCCTCCAGGCCAGCAGGGGGCCTAAATGAGCCTCAAATCCCAAAGGATTTGCTAGTTGTTGAGGTGTTTACCATTATCAGAACTAGCTAATAAGGTTGGTCATAAGTAGATATTGTGATTTAGTGTGAACCCAACAATCAAAAGGGCAAATAAACAGCAACTTCTTCCTTCAACTGGAATTTGAAAATCCTGCTTTTCCAGTTTTAAAATCTTTCATAAACGTCACATGTGTAGTTTCCTGATCATATTTTTTTAGACAATGCTGCCCTCCTTTTTTTAAAAAATTTGTTTTCATTTTAAAAACTTGAGAAATTAATCAGCTGTTATCATACAAATGTATATATTTATAACGTGAACGTGATGTTGACAGTCAAAATTATTTTCAAGTTGTTCAATAATTAATTTTTGCGTGTGTCTGTCATGGAGTCGTGCGTTTTCCACAATGTAGCTGCTGCTGCTAAAAACGGCATTAAAATTTACATGCAGTGATGGATTTTGGTACTTGCAACAACTTTTGGGCAATTGCCCAGGTCAGCATGAATAAGGGGTAAAAAAATAAATGAAAAAACCCATTAAAACAGTAACTTGTGCCAAGAACAAGTTTACTATTGCTTTTGTGAGCAATACAGTCATAAAAGAATAGAAAAGTGTGGACCTTTTTCTCATTTTAGTTGTTTTGGGGCTGCAGATGATTGTTACCTGCAAACACAATCTTTTATTTTGGCAATTTCTGTTTAATACTTTGAATTTAATGTGCATTTAAGGATTAACTAGTGAACTAAAAATGCATTTAAAGCAGAAAGCTCTTATGTTTAAGCTTGGGTAATTTATAGGAAATGTCCATGACAATGTTGTGACTAATTTGTGTTGTATGGCCCCCCAAATACTTGGTTCAACTTTGGGCTTATGGCACTTTGTGCTGGCTCTGCTGCTGTGGGTAAATGATAAAAGCTCTCAAATGAACACATTTTACATCTTTCTAAATGAAAGGATAAAAACAAAAGCATTTTCAACATGTTTTAGGCCTTATCAAAAAGCCACTTCATCTTGGCTTTTGGAAAACCAAAAGATGTACAAAATAGACCGGATCTTTACCAGAACAGATTTTAAAATATAAAAAAGCTATGATGCCGTGAAGAACGGCACTCACTGGTCAGAGTGGAAAAGACTCAAATTGATCTAACTTTGACTGTATAAAAATGCAGTCAGAAGAAGAACAGAAGGTCTTTCTCCACAGGGTTCGCTTTGACTGCAAAAGAGTGAGACAGTTGTAAAGAGAAATCAAAATTGGCTACAATGCTTATCGCTAAGTTAAGGTTTTATTTATATAAAAACAACAGAGATTGAAAATTTAATAAGAATATCTTTGAACAGACACAGCCCTCGGTATTCATGCAGACATTTTGAAATGGTCAGACGATAATTATTGCAAACAGGTTGAGCTGAAAGTGACTGAATTGCTCGCGTGAACACATCCACAGACGTGCATAAACATGTTATTAAAACGATGAAAACCTGTTACGATACATTGGCACAGATCATAGTCAGGCTTCCAGCATTGAGCGTTGCCGCTACTGAACGAAAACGTAAAACCACATTTTAAGTCTAAGCATTAATATTCTTCACTCTGATCTCTCCCATCCTCTACCACCGGCCTGTTTTGTGTTTTGTCTTCACAACTTTTCTTTTTCCCCTTCCCCTCTCTGGCCAATGTGTAGGTCTATGTGTTTGCCATCTGAGGTTGTTTTTCCCCTCCAAAATCCCAGCCCTGTGTTTGCTGCCAGACCCTGACAGCCAATCCGGATCTGTGCCCAAAAATTCCTCACCACTGACCAGGGCCTTAATGTTCTGGGTGTTTGTGTGCAGAAAACTACAAACTCGGTGTTGCCCCTACTTGTTTTTTTCTTTCATCTTTTAAAACAAGTGCTATACTTTCTGAGCCCCTTGTTTCTCGGGTAGGATGTGTAAATCCAGCCAAACAAAAAGGACTTGTTGTCTGTAAGACGTCTAACGTTACAGAGCCACACATGTGTGAAACAGAGAGGAGGGATGAGAAAGTGAGGACAAAATGCAGTTTTTTACAGCTGAAGATGACATAAGTTTCTTAAGTTTATTGGAAAAAAGTCTGTAATGTCCCAGCAGCAGCAGCAGCAGAGTCTGTGTACGCTGTCACTTCTCCAATGGAACCGCCTCACTGAGTCAAGCACCAGCACAAAAAAAAACAAGCCACTCTCCTTTATGTTGCAATCACACTTTAGTGTTTGTCATTAGATATCCAAATCTGTCCCTCTGTGAACAATGGGGCTCAGGGGATTAACACACTCAAAGGTTTTCCCACAGAACAGCGCCGAGGTGGGCGTTTTATTTCAGAGACCTGGGAGAGCTCAAATGAATCCTCCAGGCATCTGCATCGACCTTTATGCTTTCCAAAATGTTTTGTGACGAGAAGGATTTATTTGCAATTCCCCTAGATCAATGCAACTCTCTGAACTGCATTCCCGCTTCAAGTCGAAAAATCAACGTGATTCGCTCACCGTTGTGCCCAGCAGTGACACTGCAATTTAGTTCATGTTATGTGTAAACGGCAGCAACAGTTCACAAAAAATACTGCATGTCAAACACACGCAGTTCAGATTAGTAACATATAATCGTCTAGGATAGTCTAACACATTTTAAAGACGGATTGAAATTCAGATCTCAGATTGATCCGAGTTATTAGACGGTACAGGACAGTTAAATGGGTAAAAGCTGATTGAAGGGAGTCTTTGACTTTGCAGCAATTCCTCATACAGAGCAACCATGTGAAGGCAAGTTCATTCTTTTTAACAGGAAGAAGAGAGCCACATGAACACCTTTCTGTGTCCATATGGATGACAGCGGCAGTAGCTTCGTCGGTGGAGCAGCTAAACAGATAAACTATGAGCCAGTGGAACAAGAAGTAGGATAAAAACTGGGACCAAGTGCACCGTCTCAGGAGAACGTGACATTGTTGGCAGCAATATGTCAACCAATGGACCCTTCCAGAGAGGCGAATCTGTTAATAAATGTGGAAAATACTGAGTGCAAAAAGATTAAATCAGACAAAAACCGTCAGAAACACAAACAAACCGTATCTTTCACTATTTTTTATGCACTTTGAGACCTGGTTGGATTTTTGAGTTTGGAGTTGGTGAGAAAACTTCAGAAACTTTTCCTTTTGATTTTTGTAACCTGTAGCCTAGAAGCATCGCTCACACTACAAAAGGACATAATTACACAACTTCCTTAACGCTTTTGTTACCTTATGTCTCTTGTACTCAGACTGGGCTCCTTTGTTGCTAATAAACTGAACTCTTACTATTGGTGAAATAGTAAGTAATAGCTGAAAATTAGTGTTTTGAACAGGGATGATGGATGAGTTTGTAGGCAAGGCACTTTGCCAATGTTAAAAATGTAACAGTACTCTGGGCTTTTTAGGATGCTGACTGTTCATAAATATCACGTACAACCACATGAAATTATCTTGAATAATACGTCATAGGACCTCCAAGAAAAATAAATCTAAAAATATAGACTAGAACAGTTTGTATTTAAGTTATGGATCAGTAGGACACATTCTGTATCAAACACTTGCAGCTTTTTGTCATCATCAAACAGTTAACAGTGATTTATTAGAGGAGTACTCATAACTCTGACAATCATCCAGCCCTTGCAGACCGTAAAAAGAAACTATAATAGTCTCTCTGGTCCCTGTGCTCCATTTTTAATGACCCATTTGTTAACCTAATTAGACTAAAATTAAAAAAAGACACTTTGTGTCTCCAAGCGAAGGACCCCATCTTCTTAGGTCCGATGAATTGTTTTGGTCTGGAAAAGAAACTATCCTGACTTAATGGTGTAAAACTAAATGTTTAAAAAAAGAAAGCCTGTATGAATAAAATAAGCTGGTTGGGAAGAAATTTGTTTCCCTGCAGAGATCTGGACCTGTCCGCCTCTTTTAGCTGGGACATGTTTGCATCACGCCACCTCGGTGTAAATCCATAGCCGACTGTTACTGGGTAGCTGATCCGTTCCTTGAAGTGCATTAGAGCGCTGACGTCCCTTCGCCAGGATTAGGGAGCAGGAGGGACGGTGATGGTGATGGCACAGTAAACAGCGACTGAGTGGCGGGTTGCTGGGCCACACTGCCATTCAGTGATACTGCCAGCCCACATTAAGCTGTCGTGGCTCTGAAGTGCAGCATCATAATCCCATTAAACTGTGACCAGGTGACGAGATGGGGAACTGTGAGCCGAGCTGCAGGCAGATAAACCTGCTTTATCAAGAGCTGGAGAGGAAGTGAAAGTCACTGTTGAGTTCTGGTTATTCATTTTATATATTTACATTTGTTCAATCCTCTCTGCCTTCAGACGGCGCAGTCATGGGTGTGAAGATGCTGCAGTGTTTTCCTTTCTACAGACGGTGCAAAGAGCGCTGCAAGAGCAGGGAGGCCCCCCCGGCAGCAGGTGGGAAAACTGTTCGCATTTTGTCAGGTTAATACAAACTTCTTTGTTGGGATTTCACATGGCTACCACAAGTTAAATAGTAGTAATAGTAAGTAGGGGCGAGGATATGGACTTTAAGTTTTATCGTGATATTTTGTGGTACTATTGTGTTGACTATAAAAGTGAAGATAAGAATTATTTATTGCAACTTTTTCAGGAAATTGTGTGGATGCCATTTACTGCTAAATTGTGGTAGCATTGTGAAATGGGGATGGTTATATTGAGTAGAGTTGATCAGAAGATGGATGGACAACAATCCTAGATGGGAACCAATTAGAAGCAGCAAAAAACTTGCAAAAAAATAATTATTTTTTAGCTGAGAAAGAGCTACAATAGAATGGGTTTACGTGCGTATTAAAAACATATTAGTGGATTAAAATAGGCCGGCTGAAGTTCAGACCTCAGTCAAAAAGAACATGTGAAAATATTTGAAAACTTATCACTGATGCTGTCCATTCAGTTTGACAGAGCTTCAGCTATTTCGCCAGGAATGGGCAAAAGTTTCAGTCTCTAACATAGAGGAAGAAGTATAAGTAAGATAGAAGTATAAAAATGTATGCAGCACTTTTCAAATCATTGATAGAATCGTTTCAAAGCATTGTAGCATTTGTTTTTGTCACATATATAACAGATGGACAATTCCAATAGAAAACATTAGTCAGTGGCTGTAAAATGACCAAATGTAAGCAACAACAAAAATCAAAACGTATGAATACTTTTGCAAGGCAATGTCAATGCAAGATGCCAAAACCAAAACACTACAAGTATAAAAGCAAAAATGAGCCTAAAATTAGCTTAATTTTTTTTTTGTCTTTTACGCTAAGAAACAATGAGCGTAAAGTTAGCTTAATTGTTTTGTCTTTTATGCTAAGAAAAAACAGGAGTAAAGTTAGCTTAATTGTTTTGTCTTTTACACTAAGAAACAATGAGCGTAAAGTTAGCTTAATTGTTTTGTCTTTTACACTAAGAAACAATGAGCGTAATGTTAGCTTAATTGTTTTGTCTTTTACACTAAGAAACAATGAGCGTAAAGTTAGCTTAATTGTTTTGTCTTTTACACTAAGAAACAATGAGCGTAATGTTAGCTTAATTGTTTTGTCTTTTACACTAAGAAACAATGAGCGTAATGTTAGCTTAATTGTTTTGTCTTTTACACTAAGAAAAAACAGGAGTAAAGTTAGCTTAATTGTTTTGTCTTTTACACTAAGAAACAATGAGCGTAAAGTTAGCTTAATTGTTTTGTCTTTTACACTAAGAAAAAACAGGAGTAAAGTTAGCTTAATTGTTTTGTCTTTTACGCTAAGAAACAATGAGCGTAATGTTAGCTTAATTGTTTTGTCTTTTACGCTAAGAAAAAACAGGAGTAAAGTTAGCTTAATTGTTTTGTCTTTTACACTAAGAAACAATGAGCGTAATGTTAGCTTAATTGTTTTGTCTTTTACACTAAGAAAAAACAGGAGTAAAGTTAGCTTAATTGTTTTGTCCTTTTCGCTCACAGTTCCCACAGAGGAGACGAAGCCTCGTCTGTCCTCCACGACGTCCTGGGGCAGCGAGAGCGAAGGAACGGGGAGCCTCAGCCGGGGATCCCAGCTCTACTTCTCCACCAAGGCCCGGCTGTCCTTCAGACACCAGCTGGACAGCAACATCAATGCGGTGGACGCCACCTACTGAGCAGAGCAGAGAACTGCAGGGGAGGCAAACGGACCGTATCTCATGCTAGGCTGGGAGTCTTCAAGCGTGAGCTTTGCCTTTACCCTGAAATACTGAGAACTCTTGGAGGTTTTAAGTCAGAGGAAAACAGACTGGATTCGTCATCTCAGCTCTAAAAAAACAACAAAAAAAACAAAGAGGACTCGTTATAGAAACTGATGGGAGAGCAAAGGATGGTTGTTTACAGATTTCTTCACCAACAAGTGCATTACTTTTTTCTCATTTTGCAAGTTTTCTATTCTGCTCTTTGTGTTTTGATATTTGTGATATATATAAAAATGTTTGTTTTCGCTTTGCCCATCAGATCATCATGGCTGATTTTAAATTGGCCTTTTTTTAGTTATAGAGATTATCACGACTAACTCAATCTGAAGCACAGAACTAATATTAACTTGTTCCAGTACGTTTAACTTTCTAAATTCACAAGCTTGTAGTGAATTACTAAAAAGTAAAACAATTATTTTTAATATTTTTTGTTACAAAGGTCAAATATCCCAGAAATCGCACATGGAAACATCACTTCAGCTGTTTTATGTAATGTTTTGAAAAGGACAAAGTAAACTGAGCCATACTGCGACTTTTCCATTTCTCTGCTCTTATTTAATTTTCATTCTTTTCCAAACTCTCAAATATGAAATGTTTTAATGCTACTTTAATGTGCTTACCTACAATGAACTGACATCATGATATATGTGGGGATAATTTCCTCACTGACAACCTAAACTAATATATTCTGAGCTGCATTGGTCTGCTAACAACATTTGTAATAAAACCTGGTTTTATATCAAGTGACTCTTGATGTTTTGCTTTATTTTACATTTTCTGTTAGAAATTTACAATCACTCATCATGGGCAACAATATTATTGATTTGAGGGTCTTTTCTGTTTTTTTCCAGTGAGGACTTAATATTAAGAAATTGACTAAAAAAGCGGTCAAAATCAATTTCTCTGTTTCTCACCTGCAGCAGGAAATGGAAAAATGAAAATAAATTCCTGGGAAAGAGCAACAAATTAAGTCACAAACAGAGTTCAAGTATCCAACCAGAACGAAGGCAAAATATTCTAGTTGGGTGCAAATGATACAAACTGATGTGTGATTTGGTGAGGAACAAATGAACACGTCTTAAAAGAGTGTGTATGCATAAGTTTGGGCTTTTGTGGATCACTTTCACCTTGCGTGGATTAGAGAAAAATCCAAAATAAATTTAAACTTGTCCTACCAAATCTTGCTTTTTGAATTCCCTAGAGTTGTTTATTGCTAAATCGTTCAGCGGTGTGAAATAGACTCAAATCTGTCATTAAATGAATATAAAATATTTGGGTTGCATAAACATTTTCCAGCCAAGTAGCAAAAAGTCCTCTCTCCACATTCATCTAAAACACAACACAGACGAGGCATCTTGTCCCGAAATATTTATTAAAAAGAGTATTCACAGTTTAAAAAAAAGAAAAAGAAAAAAGAAATCAGTCCAAAATCAAACTCCACACAGAGTGACATCCTCACTGTGTGTGTGGCTTGGAGATGACTCCGTCTGGGTATCGCTCCTTAAAGCGGGCCACGACCTCCGGGTCCAAGAGATGGATACCGTCCAGCTGGTTCCCCAGGGTTATCCTGGACAGAGCGTGAGAACGCCAGCATTTAGTCCTCAAAACAGGTTTAAGATTTACATTTCAAAATTCCACACTCACATTTTCGGAACATTCTTGACCTTTGAGTGGAAAACATTTACCAGAAACCATGACACGGCACAATGCTGATCAGGCAGGAAGGCGAGAGGTTATATCACCGCCTTAAGACCTCTAGACTGCCTTTTATAAGATTTATTTTAACATTTAAAACATCTAAGGATTCTTTGCAGCATTGTTAGTAATTTCTGATTTTTTTTTTTTTCAGAAAAGGTGACCATAGAGGTTTAATGTTTTGATTTAAACCCTGATTTAAGGTAGGATACAGTGAAATGGCCCCGGTTTAAGATTACATTTATCTGTAGATTCTTTCAGTGAAATAAAAAAGATCCGTGAAACGAGACATAAAAATTATTGGTAATTCGACAAACAAACCAAGAGCAAGAAAAAAAAAAAGAAAGATTAGAATAAATCTAATAACAAAATCAAATTTTTCCAGATTCAGATCAGAATCCGTCAAGTGACGCAACAAGAAATTCAAATTCAAAAACACTTTATTGATCCCACAGGGAGCCTAAATGTCGACGTAACTCATATTAATTCAACATTCCTCAAAGAGTTATTATACATGGTGATGGCAGTGGGCAGGAAAGATCTCCTGTAGCAGTCTGAATCACAGCGAATTTGAAGAAGCCTCTGACTGGAGACACTCGGTGACAAAGAGGATGCTCAGATAAAGTCTGGAAACCGTTTCCTCCTAAACAAGTAAAGAGTTACCAGTTGGGCTGGACGTTGTGAGGTCGTCCGAAGAGCTCGATCTTCCTGGTGCCGGGCGACAGCCGCTCGATCATGCCGTAGATCTCATCTGGTTTGTGGCTGGTGGAGCGGACCTGAGTCAGAGAACGCAGACGATTACGAGCTGACAGGAACTGGAGATAATAACCTGTGTCTGAAGATGATTGATGCTTTACTTCGGCCACGATGACGTCACAGTCCAAACCTCGGTTGAATCCCTGCGTGCTTCCCTTCACACCCACCTGAAGACAACCAAACACAAAGCCCCCGTGGTTTTCAGGCGCTCACCTTCTGCAGCAGCAGGAAGAACGACTGATTTGACTTTAAGTTTACCAGACAGTGCTCCTTCCCATGGTTCAGCCAGTGGCCCGTCCTGCCTGTGCGAATGATTCGCTGCAGCTGGTTGGTTTTCACCCAAATGATCTCGTCGACGCGCTCGTATCTGAGGAGACGCCATGTTGAAACAATGAGGAGGGGAAGAATAAAGAGCGGGTAACACGACAAACAGCAACACCTACCCCCATTGGCTGAGACACTCCCGGCCCAGCTCCATGGCCCTGTGAAAGGACGAGATCCATCTGTTAAATTTGTTGTGAATTAACTTGCCTAAATTTGAGATTAAATACACACTTGATGGGTATCAATGGAGGAGCAGTCTCACGACGGACGGAGTGTGTTTTACTGGTAAACTGAGCATATAGGGTTGCTTCGTTTACCTCCCAGTGACCCAGAGGAAGAGAAAACCATCATCCTGCAGGGCGGGAATGCTGAGTTTCCTCATCTCGTCATCGGTCAGCGTGCCGTACGGCAGCTCCATGTGGATGTCCCAGGGAGGGTCGGCCATCACCACGGAGAACTTCCCCAGGATGGACATGTCCAGGTAGCGGATGTCGCAGCAGATCCACTGAGGACCAAACAGCAGCTTTACAATCCGTGGAGGAAAAATCCCCTCGTCATTCTCGGCGGCGGGTTTTTCTCGTTGCTCACCTGCGACGGAAAGAGTTTGCCCACATTGCTATCGGCGTCTTCGGCGTGCAGCCCGATCTCCGGGGTCCCCGACTGGGGCCCCATCAGGCTGCTCTCTGCCTCGGGGGGGCTGTCGATCTCGTAGTGCACGTACTTGCAGGTGTCCATGTGGAAACAGGTGTTGAGGAAGGAGCAGTCGCCGAGGCTCTCATCTGTGTGCTTGTTGATGATGCGGCTGGAAGACAGACGTTGGAAGCTAGTTGACAAAACGCTTGGTGCTGTAAATCTTTGCCATATATTTAAAAATGTTTATTTAAATGATCATTTTAAATACTATCAAAAATTAAAAAAAAAAAAAAAGCTATCAACCTTTTCCTTTGATGATGAATTTGATATTTAAAGATATCAAATTCGCTCTCAGGAACAGCTTAACCCAACATACAGTATATAATGTGCTTTAATATTCAAACCAACGGTAACAGTTTCTCATTAGTTTTCGTTTCTAAAATGAACCTCATTTTAAGAATTTAAATTAAAACAATTTTCTTACTCACAACTTCCTAGATGACCAAAACCATGTAGATAAACTCATAGAAAACACCACACTGTCTGAGAGAGAGCCATGTTTTTCCTGAATTATTTTCTTTGCTGAGCACTAATTCACTGTTGTTTCTTCTACAGATTTTCCATAAAGAAGTAAATAATAAATAAAAGCACAACACTACTAAAAATTTGTAGTATCAGTTAATGGCTGGAGTTTCTACAGATGAAACATGCCTTTATCTGTAAAAGAAAAAAAAAGCTTTATTTTGGAGTACTATCCTGAGTACTATCTACGTGGATAGTAGATTGATGTTATATTTTATTTTTATTTTTTTTAACCACAAAACTTTTCAAATGAAGATTTTTAAGCAGCTAAAGATTGTTTACACAAATATTTGACAGCAAAAACGTCCTCCTACTTCAATAACTGAGTGAAAATGTACACTGGTCGTTCTGATGCTGGTGTAGAATAAATATATATTTAAAGAGCAATTACAGCTCCATCTTCTGACTGAAAAGGGCATTTTGCATTTATATTGCACTGTGAAGATGTGGTGTTTAATTTCTTACTTCCATATACTTTTTAAAAGCATATACCGTATTTTTCGGACTACAAGTCGCTACTTTTTTCTCACGTTTTGAACCACGCGGCTTATCGCCCGGTGCGGCATTTCTGTGGATTTTTCTTCAACCGCCAGGGGGCTCTGTAGCAGGAAGTGAATCATTGGAAGTCAAAATTGGAAATCAAAGAAGAAAGCGCTGATTTTCATTTAGCACGTGCTAGCAGCAGGCACGACGGAGAAATTTATTCAAACTCATATGATGCAGCTTTTAAGTTGAAGGTTATCGACCTGGCAGTACAGATCAATAGCCGCTGCACGTAAACTCGGCGTCAACGAGTCCACGGTTCGACGTTGGAGACGCAGGACTTAATAGCAGATTTATTAAAGACACAGCGGAGATATCAGCGGCTTATAGTCCGGTGCGGCTTATACATGTACTTTTCCAGTTGTTAAAAAAATGTAGGTGCGGCTTATAGTAATGTGCGCTTTATAGTCCGGAAAATACGGTACATGTTTGCACTAAATGTTGTAAGAGAAAGTCAACATATTCAGAATAAAACCATAAAAACAAATTGAAAACCGTAACTAAACTAAAATGTTTGTTAAGCAGAAGGCGTAAACAGCCTACCGGAAATGGAGCTTAGTGCAGGGCTGCGGTGTGTCTCCGGAGCGGACGCACTCCTCTTTTGTCCCGTGATCGCAGAACTCCTGGACCTGAGCTCGACCACGAGACCTGAACTTCTCCACGATGGACTGCTCCTTGGCTGTGCTGGCATTAAGGAGCTCCAGGATCTCCTGACTCATCTTTAAGACAAAAATGAAATAAAAGCACTGACGATGAGACTCCCCTGGTCACTCTCCTGCCTATTCTGGGTGCTTCCTGAAATATCAGCAACAACTCCTGACCTTCTTGCTCTGCTGCTCCTTGGTGGACTGCTGGTTCAGGAGACTCTCGATCTCCATGTCCACGTGAGACGACTGGCTCTTGCTGCTGCGGCCCTTCTTCTCGGCTCCGCTTCCTGTCGCCGAAGATCCCGCCAGCTGCAGGGAGGAAGCCGGCGTAATGGAGGAGGAGGACGCGTGAGGAGGAGACGCGGAGCTCTGAAGTTTAGGCGAGAAGCCGCCGAGGGTCTGGTCTTCGGCTTTTCTCTTGACCCCGGCTCGTTGGGCTCCAGACACAGAGCCGATCATGGCCCACAGCTTTGTGTGGTCCACGGCTACGACGACGGTGGTGGGCGGAGAGGAAGTCGTGGAAGAGGAGGAGATGGAGGTAGGCTGCCGGACCTCAATGAGCTCCTGGGCGGAGAACTTGAGCAGCAGGCTCTGGATGCATCCGTGAGTAACCGCACCTTCCGCCTGTGTTGATTAACGCGACATGGACACACTAAATAAAGGGACAAAAGATGCCGTTAAGTAGCCTTGCGTCGCTGTTGGGACACTTACACTGTTGAGCTGATTCGTGATGGCCAGCGAGTCTGTGGGCAGCGAGAGGCTCAGGTCGGAGAGGTATCCCAGCAGCCTCTTCTCCAGCTCGGGGTCCGGTGGCTTCTCCGTCTCCTCCTGAGAAGTAGAGGGAGCTGATGGCGCTGGGCTGTCGCTCCTGGCTGTGGAGCCCTCAGCGCTGAGCCCGCCGTCTGAGTGGAGAACAAGACTGATGACATTTGTACGGAGAAAATATATGTTTCCATTTGTAGGAAAGGAATCACAGGGAGAACACCCAGGGCCCGGAGACACTTTTCATGTCAATATCCCATAACTCTGATTCATGTTTACTGATTTACTGCATAACTATTTGCTATGTTTGAATGGAAATATTTGAATCTAAATGTAAATTTTTGCCTATTGCCTACAAAGTGTTTTGTAAGTCGGTATTTTGTAATGCAAAATCCGGAAAGAGATGGATGGATACGTGGGTAGTAGATTGGTGGATGATCGGCTGATCAGAGGATCGATACGTAATGGATGGACAATTGAGCAATGAACAGTGGCTTCATGCTTCGATAGTTGAATGGATTTGGTCGTTATATGTTAAAACAATAGGTTACTTGTTGGTTAGTTTTCGTTTTACTTTTTTATCTCTAATAAATATGAGATACTAATAATAACATTTAAATGGCTCGTTTTGCCATTGGTCATTCATATCAAAGTTATTATCCTAATACAAAGTCAGCCATCGGATCAGTGGACTCCTAAACAGGTTGCATAAATTTAAAGTATTCGAAATGTAGAAGGTATACATTAATTATAAGGCAGTAACAAATATGTTATTTTAACAGACGCATAATAAAAGAAAAGGCTCTTTGAAGATCCAATGCTTAACCCCAGCAATGATCTCACTTTAATCAAGCTTTCCAGTGACAGGTTTCTATTGTTTTAGCATAGTAATAACCGGAAGAGCAACGATGTCCGCAAGCCGCAGACCCCGCTCCCGCCGCCGTGCACATCCCGAACCACACGTACCCGTCCCGGACAGCTGCGCAGGGTCCTTCCGCCGTCGCTTCAGCCTTTCCCGCAGCGAATCCAGCTGCTTCTTATGGGCCTGAATGTTACTCCATGTGTCCGACATGATGAACTCGATCACCGAGCTGAGCGATGACAGAAGCTGGTCACAGTGGACCAAAACACAGGGTGAAAATAATCCGCGCTGCAGACAGTGAAGTATGCGTGGTGCACAGGAAAAAAGCGCCGGAATGAAATCCTGTTTGGCCAAAGAAAAACCGTTCCGTTTTGTCAAAAAGGGCTCCCAGTTCCGAAAAGCACGGGTTGTTATTTTGTCATTTCAATTGTAGTTTTAAGAATAACTTTTCTTTGTTAGCATTTATTTAAAATAAAACAGTTATGCTGGAAATAAAAACACGTTTAGATTGCCTGTCCTGATTTACCCTCCTTCTCGGTTGGTGGCGGTAATGCACCAAATGCTGTCTGCCAACCATCTGCAGACAAGCAAGAAGAAGAAACTTATCAAAGACAACTTCCGGTGTCCCTAAAAGTAAAAGCCCTTTTTCTTTTGTGGAAAAAAAAATGCTCTGCAATATTAAAATAATAATAATGAAAAAACATTAGTCGCTGTCCATACAGCCAGGTTTTATGTTTAAATGTAGAACTTGTTCAAAAAACATCTGAGAATTTTTTTTTCCGTTACTCGTTGGGTTCCTCCGAAGCTGTTTTTTAAGTGAAACCGTAGCAAAGATGGCGGAGAAAGAGGAGAGTAGTGGAGCTGGAGAAGCCAAAACTGACCTGCAGATCATCAAGGTAGGTTATCCTGGATCACCATCACTCAGTTTGATGTAAGCAAACAGAGACTCTGACCACTGCGGGTCGTTGGTATGATATGGACTCATAGTTTGTTATTTCCAGTCAGCTGTTGTTATAGTGTCTCACTATTGCCTTCTTCAAATACACGCTTAAATAATATTCATAAGAAAATCTTGAATTGCGGAAATGTAAAGTGAACTCTAAAAACTAGTGTAACTGTAGGCATCGTAACAGACAGCTTCACATTTAAGTAAGTCACACTCAATTTAGAGCTCTATTTCATGCCATTTTTTCTACATTTTATGTCACTGGTGTTCGCTTAAAAATATGTAAAGAAAGAGATTTTTTTAAACAATGTCACCAGATAACTATGAATCTGTTCAAATGTTGACCAGAGCCACAGAACAATTCGTCCATGGATGTGCCAGTTTTCTTCAGCTGAACAGAAACAAATCAGATGTTACCATCTATGATCTAGAGTTAGCACCTAGCTTCAGTTATTGTATCTAGAAACTAGTGATCAGGCCTGAAATCTGGATATGACTCAGTCAGACCTCCTCAGACATATAAGGACGGTTACAAAGTCAGCCTTCTATCACCTACAGAACATTTCCAGGATTAAAGGATTATCTTTAGTCACATTGATTACTGCAGTTGTTTCCTCAAAGGTCTTGTCTTGTTTTGGTTTTTCTGTCATTGTGTGTTTTTTTGTATCAGTGGCCTGAATTGCTCTCACCACTTGTTCTGTACCAACACAGGAGCTGGTGGACGAACTGCATAACTTCAGAGATTGCTACTTTGAGACGCACGGCGTGGAGGAGGCCGGTCGGAGAGACGGTGACGTCAAGCAGAAGATGGAGGAAACACTGAAGAGGCTGGAGGAGAAAGAAGGTGGCTCTTGATTTTCATAATCAAAACGTTCATAACGTTAATACTGTAAAATATCATTCACAAGTTAAATTCTATTTTTTTTGTTTCCGTCAGACATCTTAAAACACAACGCAGAGTTTCTGCTGCAGAAAGGCAGGTGTTTGAACGTGACCCCGGACTTCAGCGCTGCAGCCGAGGAGTGTTTGTCCCGAGCGGTGAAGCTGGATCCCTGCCTGGTCGAGGCCTGGAACTTACTGGGGGACCAGTACTGGAAAAAGGGAGACCTGGTTGCATCCAAGAACTGCTTCACTGGTGCACTGCAGCATGTACGTCACTTAGGCAAGGAGCAGTGATTGTCTCCTCTGTAATGTTCCACTTCATCACTTCTTCATCTTTTTATTTATCGCAGGAGAAGAACAAGGTGTCGCTACGCAACCTCTCCATGGTGCTGAGGCAGCTGCCAACACCCAACACAGATCAACACGGAAAGCATGTGCTGGAGAGTGTGGACCTGGCCCGGGAAGCGGTGCAGCTGGATCCCGGTGATGGGACTTCATGGTGTGAGTAGAATAATAGCAAGTAATCTCTAAATGCTTCTTTAAACACTTTACTTTTAATTCATTGTTTCGTGTTTTTCAGGCATCCTTGGAAACGCCTACTTGTCTCTGTTTTTCAACTGCGGTCAGAATCCACAATTCTCCCAACAAGCTCTAAGTGCCTATGCAAAATCTGTGAGTTTACACAAGGATACCCTCGTTATTCTCGCCTTTAAAACTGAAAGATTTGCTAATATGGCTTCCTTCTGATTGAGGCGGCGGACAGGATTGCCAGCAGCATGCCAGATCTGCACTTCAACAGAGCCAACCTCTTCTACTACGAGGAGATGTTCGGCTGCGCGCTCGAAGGCTACAGCCGGGCGGCGGCGCTGGACCCAAACTGGGAGGAGCCGCTGGAGAAGGAGAAGCAACTGCTGGAGTATCTGGAGAAAGTAACAGAACTCATCCAGAACAAGGTATGGTGAACATGCTGCTCTGGCCCACCACTACCCCATGTTTTATTTTTGTTTCTTAAGAATAGTTCAGTAGTTCTACTACAAAAAGTTTTAAGTTTTTTTCCAAGTTATTGCAGGGTTTCTAAAACATAATAAAGTTTGCTATGTAGAATGCAACCATAAAACATTATTAACAGTAATAATTGATGTAATACTATAGTGAGTTGAACCCGTCTTCTTTAGTTCATTTGTATTGTTTTTATATAAAAATTTGCATTGAGAATGCTTGAAAAGTGCTTGAATTGTACTGTGGAAAAAGAGTACAATCCTTGTTTAATGCTCAAGAATGGTTATTTTTGACCACAAAGTGGCAGCAAAGTGCAGCTATGGTTGTTCTTTTTCATCCCTTCTTAGCCCGAGACCTTGTTTTGTGTGTGTGTGTGTGTGTGTGCAGGGCAAGGTGAAAACCCGTCGGCTGAAGACGATGTTGTCAAACCTCAACACGTCCGCTCTGGGGCCGTGCTCGTCCCCACAGTTCCGCGCTCCATCCGGTCGAGTGGGCAGCCTCGAGCCGCGGCCCCTTTCCTCCCTCACTCATGGCCTCAATGGTGGGGTGGCCGCCCTGGGGAAGGTGGTGTTCAGCCTGGCCTCTCAGGGTCGCATGGCTTTGTAAGTGCAACTACTCTCAAACTTTTACCACAGAATAAAAAAACCCCAAATCTTTAGGCTTTATGTTTGATCTCTCAGTCAATACTTTCCTGAGTGCTGTCTAATCATGTACTTAGAAATGAGAACCACTGCTGTTACACTTTGTGATATTCTGGTTTTTGTTACCACCTTACTTGTACCCTGCAGTACATTTGGGATGGTCGACAGTGAGGAGACGTGTTTGGTGGTGATGGTTTACAACACGGCGGACAACTGGGGCGTCCTGATCGGCGACTCCGTGGTCGTCCCCGAACCCAACGTCAAGCGTCATAGCATCACGCATAAAGACAAGGTCAGCATTCCCTGCGTCGTTTTGTCAGATTTCACTTTAGGGTCTGTGGTTCTAACCTCCTCATGTCTTCTTTGCGGCAGTCGTACGACTTTAAAAGCATACGCGTGGATTCTCCGCTGCTCCTCATCGTCAACGGGAAGTTACAGAACGCCCAAAGTCAGATCCCCGTCTCTGTCAGCTACCACTGAAACCTTCGGCTGGAAGGAGTCCATTGGTTAGGTTTTTCAAATTTTCCAATTCTGTGCCTGATTTTCCACCTTTTTTTCTGTAAATACCCCTCACTTTTTTTGGTTGTTTATATTTATGATCTTACTTAGATTTTTTTCAAAATAGGGTTATTTTATAAATGAATAAGCTTGTAATGTGGAGTCCTGAATTCTGTTTACTAAATGTTAAAAAAAAAAAAAAATTCCGTGAAGGTTTTGTTTGTGTGGTATCTTAGTCCTGATGGTTGAATTAGCGTAAAATCAGCCATGAATTTACGCACGGACATCTTAAAGACAGCTCTACATGTGGCACAGCCATTTGCAGATTTCCAATAGGTAAATAAATTATAAAACTAAGTGCAATCCATGTTTCATTCTGTAAAACTATTTCCAGAACATTTTATTTAATATTCTTTAATATTCTCAAACATTCAGTCCCAGCCTTGATTTCACATAACCACTAGCTTTTGTTGTTTATTATGGTGCACTGGTCAACATGTTTACAATTTACACCTTCAATAATAAGTCTATCAGTTAAATAAACATAAAAAATATCAACATAACTACTGAATTATCTTAGTCAATGTGAACTAGATCTACACACACAGATGAAAATAAAAGTCACCAAAACCAAAAAATCTACTATTGTACCTAGAGCATATAATATAGTCAATTAATTCAAGAAATACACATATAGTATCTATAAATCATCAGAACACATCTGTAAATTTAACAGCAAGCATAAAAGTAAAGATTTGCTTTCAGTGCTTATTGATGAAGGACTGGCTCTTGTCCCTGGCCGGAGAGCTGAGCTGGAAGAAGGTCTTGGCTCCGTCGGCCTCCAGGCAGGAGAAGAAACGAGAATCACCGAGGGGGGCAGCAGAGAGCATCTGAGGGCTTCTCTGAGGGGTCGCCTGCCGGGTCATCGCTAAGTGAAACCCAGGAAATAGACGGATGGTATTTATCATTGCTCCAATGAAAGAAGACAACTTGGCATAAATAAACCACTCGGGTATAGAGCAAAAGCTGTTAAAAACATGCTACTTCTGTTACTCATTTTAAATGGAGGAAAAAATAAAGATGGCTTTAACACTATGCACAGTCATCAGAATTACTTAAGATTTGGGTGAATTAACACCTGTAACACATGATGGTAAGGTGGTAAGATCTATGGAAATAAAGGGGCAAAAAAATACAATTTCTTGGCTCTGGCTTAATGGTGTGGAAGCAGCACACTTTGATGGGCATCACTGCATGACACCAGGACGGATCTGAAAGTACGTTCAGGTAAAACTACACACTCACACACGCAAACCACATCGTCTGGAAGTGCTGATTCCAGTTTTCCCTATACTAGCCACTGGTGATATAGTGGCTAATATCTTTGTTGTTGTTGTTATTGTTTTTTTTTCCCCACAGGCACTTGCAAACTATCGTTTAGAGAACCTGGGTTAAAAACATGAAAAACAGGACGGTGTGTTTGCAATACCGATGCTCAAGTCTCGATTTCCATGTAGTAGCGGCATGTCTCGCTCCCCGGCTCCCACCACCATGTTACGCAGCCTCAGGGAGTCGTACAAGCCCTGTAGCTTCTGGTACTGCCTGTTCCTCTCCATCAGCCTCTCTGACACCTCACTGTACTTCCTCTTGTACTCCTCCATCACCTGAGAAAAAAAAAAGACTTAAAGAGTTGTATCAATTCCAAAAGTTCAAAGCTGAGTTGGAGATACATCGATGTTCTCTATCGATCTCTGAGCATTTTGTGAAAACTACACACAAATACTGAATTTTTTTCAATAAGACAGAAACTGGAGGATGTGATGAAGACTTTGTTTCTTTACGTAAGCTGCAGCTAGAAGATTTGCAGCTTACTTTCTTCAGTGAGGCGATCTCCCCCCTCATGGCGGCGAGTTCTAGTTCTCTGCTCTGGTTCTGCTGGTTCAGAACTTTCTCCATCTGCTTCAGCTGTGTGTCAGCACGGGATAGACTGTATTCTTGGTACATACGCTCCTGATGGACCTGCACACACAAAATTTGACTACTGAGGCTTTGCTTTAAGGGAGAAAACAGAGCAAGTTTTACGTGCAAATAATGAGATACTTGACCTGGTAGCTCCAGAAGGCAAGAGCACGAGAACTGATGTCCAGGACTATGTCTGGTCGTAGACCTGCCAGCACCATGGCTTTATACTCCTCACAGGGCGACAGCTCTGTCCTCACAATGTCCAGCTTCCCAGACAGAGCAGTGGAGCACGCCGGGCAGATGGCAGGAGAGCGGCTGAATTCACCAGACCCGTGTTGATCACAGAACACGTGGGAGCAGGACGTGACCCAGGCGAAGCCGCTAAGCTTTGCCCGACACTTTGGGTAATTGCATAGCAGTGTGTCGTCACCGAGAGACATGGCCATCATTCTGGGGGAAAAAAAGAGCAAACTTCCTCCGAGTACAAAATATTAATACTGGGAAAATACTTCTAGGGTAGGTATGCTAAAAAAAAATCCTGGGCAATATATAAAAGTTGACAGCTCAATTTCAACAAGTTCAGAATTTATTAAAGAAGTAAAATGTAGATTTTTATATATTTTTTTTTTTGGCAGGTCATCAGTATCCATATGTAGAGTCTTTTTAAAAAGATTTGTCTCAATTTTGCCCAGATTAGAAAAATATCACAATCCTGCCAATCCTTCCAAATTGGCCAAAATGTCTGTTGCTTGCAAATTTAAACAAGGAGAAATTTAAAGTGAAAATAATTTACTTTAAGTTAGTACGGAATTTATAAAGTACTAAAAATGTTCTTATAAAGTACCTTTTACATATTATTCCTCATCAAATAATGACCCTTGAGTGCTTAGACTATGTTTCAACTGCTACTTTGGCTGCTAATGCTAACTTTGTAAGTTATTATATTTTATGCTTCTTTTTACCAACTTTTAATTTTCTAAAGTGGGAAAGCTACAATATAAATTTACATTTTACTGATATAAAGTGAATGACGATATTTATACTTTTAAAATTAACCTAAGTTTCCAGCAATTAAATGCTAAAATTAGCTAGAGAGCTAATAGTGGTTTAGCTTGCCCACTATTTATAAACATTTGTGTTTATAAAAGGCGTTTTCTATTATTTATTTAATATTCATATTTCTAACACTAAATCTTACAGCGCCTGACATTAAAATACTAAACTAAAAAATAAAATAAAACCGGCATAAAACCTGTTTTTTATCATCCAACGGCTAACTCTTACCAGTTAATTCTTCCTCTAGCAGCTGTTAGCATCAAGTGACGCTAAACTAAAGATTGAATCTGACTGTTAATACTAAAGATTATATTAGATATATAGTTATTAGTTATATAAATATAACTAATATACCTCAGTATTACAACCTTCAAGCGACTAACGTTGATCTAATGTGCCATAAGCAAGACGGACTATGTGACCTATTACTAAATGGTGTGAATCAGTGGTTTTCAAAGTGGCTGCCGCGGCCCTTGGAGGGCCACGAGGAGGAGTAAGGGGGGGCAGAGAAAGCTGAAGGAAAGATGAAAGCAAAAACAAAATGCGAAAATAAAAAATGCATCTAAAAAATTTACTAACCATACATTTTTAATCATATTTTTTAAATCATAAAATCAAATCTGTTTTTTAATCATTAATAAAATCTAAGTTAAAGTATTTTATTGAAATGTTATTTACCATGCTCATCTTTCTGATTGGCTGCCAGTCAAATTTATTAAGCTGCTTTGCTCCTGAAGCTAATGTAGCAAGTGTGAAATAGACATGTTTCTGACAAGACTGAAGAATTTATGGCCAACTAATATCAGAAGGTTTGAGGCAGCATTTAAGCTAAATGAAGGTAATAAGTATTGAACAGTGATTGAAAGTGAGAAAAAAACATTCTAAAATGTTATGTTTTTTTCCTATCCACCCAGAAGCTAATGCTGTTTGTTGTTTGGTCATGGCATGGAAACGTTTGGGAACCCTTTGTATAAGTTACTGACCTACAGCTGGGTCATTAGAATTTTTACAGAGTGAAATCTAAGTTAAAGTAATTTACTGAAATTCTGGTTTAACAGACCTTGTGATGACTATATATCAACCTTATTCGACAGGTTTGTGTACACACACAGGACATTTCAAATTGTTACAACTTTGCTCTCAATGAAGACATTTAAACTATAACTATATAAGAAAGTTAGTTGGTTAATCAGACTTTTCTATGTTGCGTTGGCTTCTTCGTCTCTGAGTGGATAATGGCAATTTCTTGCCAGCTTCATCCAAATTTGACACTAGGTCTTTTGCTTTTGTTCTGGGGTTGATTTCACATTTTTCACCAAAATCCATTCATGTCTAGGGCACAGAATCTGTGTTCTTCGTGAACAGTATAATGGCTCAACATTCCCATGATGTTTATTCACATAATTGTTCAAAATGCTGGAAGGTGTCACAAAACTCATTGAGGTTCACAATCCTCTTCTTGATAAATAGCCTGATTTCATTTGATTTTCCATGATGTCACTCGGGGAAGCAACGTGTTTTAATGCGCTAGACCCATAGATCTGTCTCCAATTAACTCAGCTACTTATGATAAGCTTGCATAATTATCTGCAGTCTCCCAAAACGTACAAAGCATTGTAATCTTGACTTTGAAAAGTAATAACAATCTCTGTCTTTTGATGGCATTCAGGAAAAAAATAATTCTGGCAATTCTAATAGACCTAAACAAGGTTTAGTCTGGTTTAATTGTCAATGAGAGAAAGACCTGTTGATTCTCTTATATGCTGTAAATATCTGGTGATAGTTTATAAGGATTTCCCTTTTGGGACTGAATTACTAGAATAAATCTGCAGCTGTGTTTTGAAGTAAAGGCCAGGTTAAACTGTAATAGTTGCTCTGCGTGTTTTAAATGTTACTTAAACGTGGTACCTCCACCTCCTCCTCCTCTCTCTCCCCCCTCTGTGGCTTTTTTATCCATCTCTCCACGTGGTACAGGAGTAAAGGCAGGGGGTGAAAGAGGGGCATTGTGCTGTGCAGCAGTGGATCCGGGGGTTCATAGTGAGAGAGGGGAGATGCTCACTCAACTGTGTCCAGCTCGCCATTGTCGATGATTCCCCGTCTATTCTCTTCTTTTTAAATAGAGCTCCAGTGTAAGATGCGGGCTTTTTTTTGTTGAAGGGGTAGTGGTGGCGGGGGAGAGTTGTATTATGGGCTCGGTGATAACACACAAATTACATACGTGGATGTGGAATGGCCTCACTTTGAGCACAACACTGCGGTTGATAATTGGCCCTGTGGAAATCAAAAGGTTAGAAATATTGACCGTGGCACAATATCAACACTAGAACGTCAGAATTTTATAGAGTTCAGGTTATAAGACAACCTGCCATGCTTATAACAAGATTCACTTTCTTTAATAACTGAGGAAACCAGGAGTCACTTGTTATATTTGTTTTACTCTTTATTGTAGTTTGATCAAATATTAGATAATTACCATTATGGAATGGTCACAGCGCCCCCCCCCCCCCCCCCCCCCCCCCCCCCCCCCCACAAAACAACCCCCCCCCCCCCCCCTCCCTCGCCCCCCCCCCCCCACCCTTTAAAAAAAAAAAAAAAAGAACCCCCCACGGGGGGCCACACACGGGAGGGGGGCCCC
>CAEGAE010021809.1:0-39224 GCA_903067095.1 Girardinus metallicus | reverse complement strand
CACAGCCATGATGAAGAATCAGAAAACTCTTTGTATAAAAGCAGTACTACAGTGCAGGGGCAACACATCCCCCATCACATTATGGGCTCTGTCTCTGCTAATGCAGATAACAGAAATTCATGCTGTTTCTCCTCATCAGAAGTACAAGAAAGGAACAACGAAAGCAGCAGTGACAGAAAATGCGACCTCAATCCATCAATTTTTAATCCAGACAGGCAGCTATGTTGAAGATTAAATGCAAAATACCTGAAAATACCATCACAGACACAAACACCGAAGCCACTTGTGGGCTTGGAATCTTATCACATCTTTTTAATATAAAAATAACTTTATCATCATTTTCATCTTTCAGTTAAAATCTAAGTTTACTGTTTTCTTGTTGCCAAATTTGCATAAAATATGCCACCACACAATTACACTGCGAACACAATTTCCCGCTCCACATTTTCATTTCAGACTACAAAGGCTGAATTATCCCAGCACCTAATGCAGTGGGGTTTTCTGAGAACAAATTCTAATTTGAATCATAAGTTATGAGATTGCACTCATGGGCAGGAATGCAAAACAGTTTACGAGTTTGAGACAGTTTCGATTTTGAAGGTCTATCCCTGGTACTTTTCTGACCTATTTGTCATAACAAAATCCTAAGGACCATTAACATATGTAACACATTCACAGATCACATATATATATATATGAACAGAAATGTTTCTTTTTTTTTGTCTATATGTGTAATTTCAACTATGAGACTAACTAACAAGATCCTCAAGCTTATGTTAGATAGATCACAAATGTATAGCGTATGAGGAAAATCTGTCTTGGACATCATGCGCTAAACAAAACTTCTACCACAACTAAATACACTACAAAGAAAAACAAAAGACATGTTGAGCCCTAGTATGGTAAAACATATGTATTATTTTGCATAGGTTTTGCCCTTTTCAGACAAATACTCCTGACACATTAGTCAAGACAGAACTAGAAAACAACATTAAGTTCTGCTCCTCCACAGAATACATAGTCACCTTGATGAAAATCATCTTGTTCTGTATTTGGATGACAGATTGATGCTTGTAAGAAGAAATGAGTGGAAATGCTGCTCCATGTTCTATTCGCTCGAAGTCAGTACTCCGTTTAAAGCTGCAATTGAGCTCTGAAAGACATTTTGCAGATGTAACATTACTGGGTCATACAGTTTGCACCAACATATGCATGTTTTTTTTTTTTTTTTTAAATTGGAGGTTATTAAGCTCAAGTAATATGGTCACAGTCTGGCTCCCTCCTGGAAACAAGAAACAAACACACAATACAAACAAAACACAAGCACAATACAGTTGTATTTCATTCAATATCACAGATTTTTAAGCATTTGTTTAGATACTCTGATATATTGTTTTAATTCTTCAAAATAAAAATGCTTTAACTACATTATGAGTTATAATCTCCATGGAATCTGAGGAAAGATCTATATCTTCATTAGTTTAGCACACGAGTTTCAATTTCACACTTCTATATTAATTCAGTCATGGTGAAACCTTCAGCAACACTCAAAATATGAGGAAACAATCTTTCTGCCACAAGCTGAAATAACTATGGTTGGTCTTCAAATATAGTTGTTTCCTAGTACTTTGAGTGATGCTGGAGTTTTAACCTTTGACCCTCTCCATGCACCTTCCATCCATGAAGGTTTTAACTTCGTCAGGGGTGTTAGAACCTCTACAATTTTCCTATTAACATTTTTTTTCTCCCCGTTTTGTCAGTTCATATTTTGGGAATGTTAAAAAAAATTAAATCCTGCAGTTTATCTCTCCAGAAAATAATTGATACTTTACATTAATAAATAAATATGTTTCAGTTAACAATGAAACAACTTTGCTCCAAAATATCTGCCATTCACGTGTCTGTTGAATTAAAATTGGGAGAACAACACATTAGTAGCTGAGTGCTGCTAACTTTGGCAAAAACTGAGCCTTAAAAGCATTAGCTCAACTTAATGAGGTAAAAGTGGTAGTCATGCAGTTTAAATCACACTGCTATATTTAACGAGAAATATTTAAAAAACCTGCAGCATAAAATAGGATTACCATTCCATGTGGTTTAATGAAAAAATCTGTTCAAAGTGATAAAAATGTAATTATTTAGTCGTAAGCTTGAATGTCTTTGTTATGACCTATTCGCTGCTCTGGGATGCGAGTTCTGCCTTCTGTCAGCTTCATAGAAGCCACTGGGAGACTCTGCCATTGACCTAACTGGAACATAACAATATTATGTCTTTATTTTACTCAGTTTATCCTTCAATTGCATAATTCAAAAATAAGTTATGGAACTACATGCTACTAAATGTCTGACATTAAATGCATGAAATTGACAACATTTACCCAGGGGACAAAAAGACAAAGACAGACCATCACTCAATGTATTACCCGGGGTGTAGTGCTGGATTGCAACATAATAAATCTTTCAAAGGGCATACACTAAAAAATCAGAGTATGCCATAAGGACTACCATAATCAGATACATCAATTTATGTCTTCATTTTAATAGCTCCCAGGGTTTTCACTGGAAATTAAAAAAGCTGTTTCAGAGGCAGTGTCTGCAAAATGAGTAAGCGACAACATATACACTGATTTTTGTGAAGTGTAAAATTTAAAACTAGATGTAATACATCATAACAGAAAATGTTATTTTGTTCAAAGTGGGCAAACCACAACTGAGCAGAGGAAAGCTGTAAGAACCGTGTCACAGGAGAGGATGTTTGCGTTACTTTGCAGCATGTCTGCATGGGAATGAATATAAAGCAGATAGTTGAAAAATACAATGCATGCTCTGTGTGTTTTTGTAGGGTAAAATAAAGGTTAACAAATATTCACACTTACAGTTTTCCGCTTTTTCAGAGCTGGTTGTCTCTCTCATACATCATCCTCTCCACAACATTGAACCTTAATTTAACTTGTTTTATTCATCCTTTTATAAAATAAACTCTCAGTAGTTTAGACCACTTTTAGCAGCCCTCAGTGGCAGGTTAGTTTGCCCTTCGTGTTAGCTGTCCCCTGCTGATGTAGCCCGGCCTCTAATTTAAACAGGAGCTCACACAGGTTATGATGGATGGTGCTTTCTTTCCAGTGGCAGCAGGTCACACAAACTCATATCCCACATCTCTCATATGCCTTTCAGTGTAATAACAGACATCAGATTGTTTCTTGCTGTTTCTTTTCTATTTAATCCCATTTCACCCCTGTTTTCCTTCATTCCCCCTCTGGTTTTTGTTGTTATCACCCCATCCTCTGCTTCCTCTCCTTAGAATAAACAAAGGTCAAACAGTGTGTCTGAAAATCAGCTCTACAACTTCTGCACACCTGCAGTCCCCCAGGACAAAACGGTCAACCAAGTACTCTTTTCCACTTTCTACTAATTTAGAGGAGCAGATTAGTTTAAGGTTCACCAATGAGAGTTAAAAAGGAGGTCAGAAAATGACAAAACTGAGGGAGTAACAACTAACACTTCTGACACAGGTTTGGCATTTGTCTGCAGTGCTGCTCTTCTTACAGTTTTTTTCTCTTATATTTAAACATACAGTTGAAACCAGATTTTTACACACATCAAATACATTTTTCTTCTCACTATCTGGATGTAAATGGGATCAAAATGCTCTTGTTTTATGGGAGGTAAGATTAGCAAACTTAATTGAATTTGCTAAATGCTTATAAACTTGCAAAAAACATGTTTTTAACATTTATTTTGTAACTTTCTTCAAATTCATAAGTTTACATAGACTTGTTAGCATCAGGGATAATTGTCTTTTAATGTACCTGATATTAACATTTGAGTTAATTCCACCCATCCCTGTGGATGTATTTTTTAAAGTCACATCGTCCAAAAAAATTCAGTCAAGATATTAGAAAATTGTGTATCTGAGTCTGGTTCATTTTTGGAAAAAAATTCCAGATGCTTGATCTGGTCAAAAATATATATGCAAGCAAAGACATGATGGGAATGTCCAACCATCACAACTCTCAGTAAGAAGACGCTTCTGTGTCTCAGAGAAGCAAAGCTTTTAATGCCTAATGTGGAGTTCAGTCAGGCTTTGTATTCTCATCATAATTTGTCATTGACAAGATTGGAAAGAAAATAAAAATATTTCTTTTTGAACATGCGTCACATATGTTCATAAATTGAAGCATTCATCTTGTTTTATGCAGCTACCGCTTTACTAATGTTTAAAGTTAAATTTAATCCAGCAGTAGAATGTACTGCCACCGCTAGTTTCAGCTAGAAGATATAATAGCTTCTAGCTGACATATTAATACTTTTAAAATATTTTCATAGGATGAATACAAAAATCTTAGAATATGTTATTCAGGAACTTTGGTAGATATCAAAAATCTAATTTCTCTGTATTTAAAAAGAAACAAAAAAAAAAAATCTTTAAGGCGATTTTCTCTCTGAATGAGACACATAGACAGTGGATAACAAACAAAATCCTAGTAAACACTTTGGATTTGTTCCAAAACTAATAGTTACCATTGGTCAGCAAGCCTTTTAGTGTTTTCAGTGAGCTGGCTTGTTTTGTTTGACCAAATGTTCAAGTACCTTTTAGAGAGGACTGGCATTCTCCAAACTCCACAATTGAATCTACAATGACATCAATCAACAGTGATTCAAG
The DNA here is from genome assembly GCA_903067095.1 of Girardinus metallicus. NCBI lineage: Eukaryota > Metazoa > Chordata > Actinopteri > Cyprinodontiformes > Poeciliidae > Girardinus > Girardinus metallicus. The sequence goes on along the minus strand of CAEGAE010021809.1, from coordinate 34,561 downwards.
CATCACATTGTAGGGCACAAAGGTTCAAGGCAGATTATGTAAGCACAATAACAACATTTTGCAGACCTGCAGTAACAAACAGCAAACATGTGTATGTGACCAAACTTAACGAGGTATGCTCTGTATGTACAGAGCATGCGTATACATCGCTGAAACTGATTTCAAATTCATGGGAAAGGTGTAATTTCTATTTCAGCTAACAGCCAATGCTTGATCAAAAACATTTGAGAAAATTTGATAAACTGTTACCTATTTGTGGCCTGTTAGTTTAAAATTGTGGCCTGTTAGTTTATAATGAATTGCAACAGACGGACAAGAGACCTTTGTAATGAAAGCACTCATGAATAATAATACATGCAAATGCGGTCCAAGGGCAAATATGTATGGTAGGTTTTTGCCCTTTGCTTTCCTCCATCAAAATCTAACCTTGTGCAGACTTTTTTAGTATCAAGAAAATATATCTTAATTTACATTTAGATTTCCCCCAAAAGTATACGTTTAAATAAATAATAATAATTCAACATTTCTCTTTCAGAAGGTTTTGTGTCAGTATCGTGTACGATTAACATAATTGTGATTTTCTGAAATTGCTTCATGTGGTTCTGTCTCGTTTTGCAGGTGCCATAAGCAGTCTCTGCTCTTGTTTGTTTTTTCATATTGTGACCCAACAAACTGTTTTTTGTTGTTTTTGAGCCCGTAAAGTTTTCAAGTGAGTCATAAACAAATGCACAAACAGTGAATCAAGAGATTTTAAGTATAAACATACATATCACACAGTATTTTTTCAAGTAAACTAAAAATTTGTATAGCTTTATATTAAATGGAATACATTTTTACAAAAAATAAACAAATAAAATAAATTAAAAATGAGTCATGCTAAAGTAGAATAAATAATCCAAAGTGAAACTCCTGTTGTGTCCTATGGTTAGTCTCGTGATCACAGGTGTATGTATTCTGAACTGCAGCAGTAATTCAATTTTAGCTGTCTTGACTCACATGTGCTTAAGTTTGTCTGCAATAAATCTGAATTTAATTAGCAAGTCTGATTATTGTGATTCGATGGCACTGAGTCTGTTTTATTTGATACTTAACTCATTCCTTTCAGGACCAGATTGTTCCCATTGATGTGGAATCAGGAGCAAAGATTTATTTAATTAATAGAAAAACAAGCATAAGATAAAAAAAAAAAAAAAAAAAAAGCATGACTGGATTAATATGATGTTCAAACTTGTTAGGTGTTTGGTTAATGGACAGTCACAGCTTTTTGTTATTTCCATTTTTTTTCTCTGCTCCAGCTATGTTGCTATGTTCATGTCAGTGCACCATTTAACAGCTCTCTTGGCATTTCACTGAACATCTGTTGTTTATCTGTCCTATTTATATAGCTTATCTGTATACTAATTAGAAAAGGTTAACAAACAATAAGGCAAATCCATTAACTGATAGGAGATGCTCCCTCCTAACCTCCTTCTTTATTAATTACACTACTGTGTCAGGAAGTTTATAACTTTATGACATTTCACCTTGCAGCTGTCACTTTTTCTCTGAGTTAATGTCTACCATTATGTGCAGATGCAAATTTAAATACATTCTCATGCTAATTTCAGCCTCGAGTTTTGTTGAATGACTACATAAATAGTGTAAAAGGTTCTAAGCAAATGAATAACATAATTTGTGCTTAGCATTCAATGGGTTTTGAGGAAATATAAAATATAGACAAATAAAAACATTAAAATGTATTTACACAAATGGAGAATGTAATTTTAAATTCTCTCTTTGCATTCTGGGACAGCAGCTCATAGTCTCAGGAGGTGTAAAAGTTTAGACTGTTAACTGTCAAAATCAATGCTGTGTTGTTTTTCTAGCCCCAAATGTATACCTATGGAGATAAAACATCTCCAAAGATATAACAGCTGCAAAGAGTTTATCTACACATCATAATCCAAGATAGCAAAATATGAAAATCTTAAAGTTACAGTAAGATTGCAATATGGACACAGTTTTAATAAATCAGACCTGAGGTAACTTTCGGTCTGATGATGTGTTTATCATTTGCACATGGCAGAATAATATCTGATTTTGCTATGGATATGTCAAATTTATGGATTAAATCTGTATTTTAATCACAGTCTCCATTGTTCTATCAGCTGTTTTAGGGATCGTTAAGCATTAGGACTGTGAACAACACATTTGGGAGAGAAGTTGGTGCAACACTAAAACACTTTGCTCATGCAACAGAATGGCACAGTATGTTATTATCATGGTAGATATTCCACATTTGCCAAGTAATTAACCAAAATACCAGGTATATTGCACCCACATCATCTTTGTAACACTTTCTATGTCTTTGTCTGGCAAACACAACCAGTAATAAGTAAAAGCACTGCTACATAGCACCGGCAAAATCTGAAATCTGTTTTTTTAGAAATATTATAAATACGCTGAATGTGGTGCAGTTAATGTATATCTGAGAACATGTTGAAATATTCAGAGTCAGATAATTTCTCTTCATCAGAATATTTAAATGAAAACATCAGGAAAAAAAATATATTTTTTTAAACAAATATGTGTATTTGTTTAAATGCCTGAAAGAAGCAGACTTTTGATTAGCATTGTGTAATTATGTTTCCCTCAGCAGGTTATTGACTCTGTTAATGAGGGGATGGACCTTACAAAAGCAAGAGGTGAGAGTCATTTTGTGTTGGAACTAATTCAATCACAAAAAAATAATCATGTGGCTTGTTTACTGCACAAAAATCTTTCTGCAATGTTATTTATTTGAAAATCATGTTGCTGCAAAGAGAAACATATTGAATTTCCTAAAATCACAGCCATACTGATGTGTGACACCTTTTTAGGCATATGAAGTGTCAAACATTATTACAGTGAAAAAGCCAGGGAGACATCTTAGAGAATGTCATCTTTCATCAGCTGACAGAGAAGAGAGCAAACCGTGGAATCATTTGTCTCATCATCTGGCAGCCTGGAGTCAGGCTCAGCAACAATAACAACTAACCCTGTGGTCACATCTCCATCGCTTCATAATAAAACTTCAGTTGTCTGAGTCACTGCTGCTTGAGGCATACAGCTTTTCTGCTATATCAAAATTTTTCTCAAAGAATATAGGAGGTGTCCCTTTGGTTTGGTGAAGTCATAGAAATGCGTGAAGGGACTGTAAAGATTTCAGTCCCTTCAAAATATAAACAGAAACATATATTCTACTGTTTTAATATAATTATTTGCTTGCTTTACATTTGCCAGTTATGGTTAACATAACTGAGGTAACTAATAGTATGAGATACTTTCAAATCTTTAGTTAGCTGCAGTAATTGAAGCCATGCATAATAGCCATTGTTAAAACTGATTGTTTGGTAGGTTGTTGTATGTGCACCACCATAGATGTTAATAACTGTTGCATTTTATATCTCACAGAAGTAGGAACTAAAATCTGGAGATGATATTATTCCTATCTAGAGCATGTTTTCTGCAAATATAGAGAAACTTGTTGAATTTGCTAATTTTGGTGCAAACTACTACAATGAATACAAATGTTTTCCCCCTATTTTAATGCATTTAACCACTAAAGAACCACAATCACAGGCAGAAGATTGAACATCAGTATATGTGTTAGTGGAGACGTGCAAAACAGAAGGTATAGCTGCACCTTTCATTATGTTTTTTTTTTTTTTTTTTATGTTCAGCATCCATACTGGATAGTGAAAATGGCTGAAAATGACTGAAGTCAAATTTCCTGGTCTAAATTTTGACTTAAGGTTGCTTTCTTGGCCTATGATTGTTGTTGGAGTACAAATACAATAACAAAACAAATTAACATTATAGCAGCGATGACTGTTTTCAATGTTCAGCGTCAATATTGTTTTCCGTTCACAGTTGCCTGTAATAAAAGTATTTTTGGAATAATGTGACAAGAATGTAAAAACCTGTTGTTTTTTAAAATATGGTTGCAACAATTTCACTTACAGGAAATTTAAATCCCATGAAGATTAATTAATAAAGTGTTTAAAATTAATTTGAAAGACTAAGTAGATTTCAAAACACACAGATGAAAATATATAATTTCTAAGGAAAAAAAATATATAAATTCCTTGATGTAACCAGTTTAAAATCTCAAATTACTTTTACAGTGTCTAATAATTAGGTAAATTTCACCTTTGTGAAATTCACTTAGTTAAAAAACAAAATGACTGAATTCCACCCAACTTCACACAGAAACAAACCATTTAAGGCTATATTTAAATTTTGGTCCTTAAGATGTAACAGCCTCTGAAAAATCTCACTCCGTCAAACCTCCATTGTCACCTTTTGCAAGCATTTTAAATTCACAGTCAGTGTAATGTATCATTTTTGGATTATCTTACACATCCTCTGTAATCACAGATAATATTACCGTAATCCCTGCTTAATGTAATTAAAAAACAAACTGGAATTTTCTATATTTTTCCTGGTCTTCAACAATGTCCATATTTACAGTCAAGGATAGATATGTGGAATATAGCCACAAAGTAATAAAAACAAAAATATCTAACTCAATACAGGTTCAGTAAAAGTAATGTCATTCAAAAGTGTTACAATAAAGCATGAATTGTTAATTAATATTAAAGCACTAAGACGCAAAAAATTATTTTCCAGGTTTGCTGTGATAGAGAAAAAAGCCTTCAACATATGAACAAACTACAGCAAACAGACAATGAAAAAAAAATCTATGTAGTTTATTTTGTGTAACCATAGTTATATTTGTCCCACTAATATTTAAAGACTATTAGAAAAGGTAGTAGGAAAAAAGTCAAACCGAAATGGCGTGGTTTTTCAACAAGACTTTATATTTTATAGTGTAATATTTAACTGACTTTCCTCAGTTTGATTAAGTAATTGGAAGAGAAGTTGCAAGATCTCATAAGTTTTTAGTCTACTTATCTGCTTTATGTAAGTAATGATGATTTGAATCATTTGCATGAAAAACCGATTTGGAAAGACGGTTTGAGCAACAGCCTATAATTTATCTTGCAAATATTTACAAAGCGAGGACAGAAGGCTGTGTTTGTTATAATCCCTCCTCTCTTCAGTCTAAGGGGTGAGAAAACAGGAGGCTTGTAAGTCTAGCGATTATACAGCTTATTCAGTGGAGCTTTATGCCAAAAAAAACATCTTAAAAATAGAAAGTCAAAGAAAACTCTTGTCTGGGCAGGTAGAAGCTTTTAAGACGCTCAGCGGTCACTGCTGAATTGGTTTTACCTGTCAAGATTCTCATTGTGTTGAGAACGCAGTGGAGAGGAAATTCTGTATCACCAAAAAGGTTAAAGAGTAAAAGAGACAGCTGAATATAATTTTTTTTGACAAGTAGGGCCCTGATCATTAAAACCAACTTTTCATGCCTGATCAGTGTTTTAAGTGTGAATCTCAGCAATAGACTGGTCTCAAATCTACAGTAGCAGCTCCAAGTGCACACAGAAAACCTCCTGTTTGTCTTCCCTCTTATCTAATTATGTTGTTTTTCACTCAAAATGGTTGCAGTTGTGCTCCAGCAACGATGGTTTCCTACTGTTCCATATCAGAGTGCTTAACCTTGATGTCAGCAGCCTCTGCAGGAGACAATTTCAGTGTCTTTTCTCACCAGCTTACAAACTCTTCCCAAAAGTTTGTTTTGAAATCAATTTGTTCCACTACACACCAGGATAACCCACAGTTTCTGTCACTGAGTCCAGCTTGGCCCTCTTCTGGCTCTGGATCCACCTGGTGAGACATTGTTATGCCTGGGCTTAGCCACAAAGATAAGCCCTGTTAGTGGGACTAAACTCAGTAAATCAACAAAATTATTATGCTCCAAAATTGCACTTGCAGGGGGCTGGTGCCATTCTTCATTGGTACACCCAGTCACCAGTCCACTGCAGTATTTGCTTTCCAACATTTGTAAATAAAAATACCACTAAATCATTTTGCAATCAACTACCTTCAGATACCTATTCAGAAAGGTTTGAAGGACAGTTAGGTTACAAAACAATCTCCCAGCTCTGAACATCTCATGAGGCTCTGTTGAATCCATTATCTGAAAATGGAAAGTGTATGACAAAATTATTTTAACCTTCAAAAACAAGTGTGGCAGATAGAGCTTGAACCAGAAAGGAAGCTAGGAGGCTCGTGGTAACTCTGGAGGAGCTGCAGCAATTCATAGCTCAACTGGGAAGATCAGATAAGGTGAAAAATATCAAGCAGGTCTTTTTGAAGGGAGATAATACACCATCTGTACAGGTAAGAACAGGGATGGCAGTTTCATGATTTGGAAATGTGATTCTTCAGCAGTTTGGTCAAAGTTAAAAGGAAGATAGATGAAGACAAATTCAGGGAGATCCAATGGGAAAAAATCAAATGAAAGTAACTAAAAGCTTACTTTTAGTTATACGTAACTATATGCATAATTACATATACTTTTCTGATTTACATTGATATGCTTTTTGTTTTGAAGACCATTCATGCGTTTCCTTCTAGTCCAGTTATACACTACTTTGGTCATATTGGTGTTGGAATGAAAGATAGTGAATACTTTTAAAACTACTATACGTCTCTCACAATTGCACAAGAAACCAGTGGATGGACGCTGATCAAAATTTCCTCCAAACGTTTACTCTAAATACGTTGGAGGTAAAGAGAACTTCCTTTTAACATGAGGAGACCTCAAGCAGAACCAGAATCTGACAAGCTTTCCATTTCCTTCTGCTGACTCGAGGAGTAAAGGAACATTAAAAGGATGCAAAAAGTACATGCATTTCCAATTTCCGCTCCTCCCAGATGGAGCCGAACTCTGAATCATCCTTCTCTGTTCTGTACCTCTTTCCAGTCATGGTTGTGCATGCTTCTTCATAGAGTCTCTCCATTCTTTCAGATGTGTTTCATTGACAATTTCAGCTACACAATCATCAGAAGTAATGAAGCATAGCATCCTGAGGATGTGACAGGAAATTCATATTTGTTTTTTGTGTACCAGTCTGCTGTAGAGACGCAGTGACATTTGCAGCAGAACATTCAGAAACAATAGCATATTATTGGTGGGCCATGCAAAAGGATTTATATCTCATTTTTCAGACTGTGATTAAACAAAATACCACCATGACAAAGCACTAACCATGCTAAGCCTCACTAAAAATAATGGGCTTCTTTTCCTACATCATTCATATGGTTGTGCTCTAAATCACAATCTTCCTTATGGTGAATAGAAGGTAAGCTACATCATTTGACTACAGGGAATAGCAGACATGCTAATAAGACCCTAATGATAAAAATTCTGAATGCTAGAAATATTTCATGATGAAATATGGAGTAAAACTCATTAAATTCTTGCAAAGACTCAATATTTTAATATTGAGTCTTTGCAGTGTGCCAATATTTTAAATCATTTCTGAGTGAAACATCATAATTATGGTCATCTCCTTTTATCATTTCATTCAGGTAGAATATTCACTTCAAAAAGGAATCTAACTTGTTTGATCAGTAAGTAAATAAAAACGACAGAAAAAAGAGCAAAAAGTCTGCTGCTTTCTGAAAGGCCCATATATGTCGATATTGCAAAAAGACTAGGGAAGCAGTTTGTACATTTAAGGTGGAATAGCTTTAAAGGAACAATCTCCAAGGTTTTTAAAACCAGTTTGAAGAACCAAGTCTAGCTCCGGTTTGGCTGACCTGAGGGTCGGAGTTCCTGGGTAAGTATTTACAAGTCTGATGAGTTTTCGGGAACTTGACCATAAAAAGCTGTGAAAGTTAACACCTAGTTTTTACACCAAGTGGTAAAAACTCACTGGTACCCAGTGAGACGTGAAAACAAGAGTGATACATGTCCTTCTACTGACTTCAATCAGGAGTCTAGTCCAAGTTGTGAAGTAAAATTTTGCGGGTAAATTGTATGATCAACACTTGTCTTTTCAAAGCTTAACAGAGGGTAATTATGACTTAGGTTTTCCTTAAAGTCTGACAGATAATTTATGAAGTTCCAAGTCATTAAACAAGCAGTACACCTGGATGTCATTCACATCAAAGTGGTCAGAGATGTTAAATTTATGCATAGTGTATTCAATAGGGACTTGACATTAAAGGGTGGCTGAATCTGTTTGGCATGATGACAGAAGTTTCTAGTTGAAAGGTATTGAGAAGTGCCAGAAATATCTCACCACACCACTTTCTGCCAGACCAGATGTCTCATTTCTGGCCATACTGCTTGAAAAAGCAGTTGGTAGGCACTAGACAATACTAAATGATTAAGGCATTTAGGATCACATTTTTTCTAGCTTGCAGAAGATCAGTGTCTGGAACACCATTAAGGTTTTCCAGCTGTTTGTGATAGCAGCCCTTACAGATCATCTTTTTCAACAAAACAAGTCTCTGTTTGCTTGTGAACTATGTGAAACTATGATGGGCTGTATTGGTTTATCATGATTGCAGTTAAAATGTAATCATGATACACAATGAAGCTGCAAATAACAGCTAGATGAACATAAGGAATAATAGTTCTATTCTACATTCGGCTCAAAAACACAAGGAATGTTTCCACAGTTAGAAATTATATTCCCAGAGCCAAGCTGGTACAGATTGATGCTCACTGTGAACATCAGAGAATGTGACATCAGGAGGTTTCTATGTTGGACAAGACTGCCATAATTGCAGTCAAAGATTTCACCCAGAACCAATTAGTTTCTCATGTCTGCTTCAATTCTGTTTCTGTTCCCATTGACCTTAATCACCATTACCAGAGGTGTGTCTAAAAAGAAGGAGCTAAGGTTCTTGATAGTTTGTGCTTGAATTTTCTCCAACTATGATGTGACTGAATGCCACACAATTAGCAGAGGATCTGGGGAACTTGCCTCCTGTGTCATATCAGGGGCAAGGAAATGAAAATGTGGCAATTAATAAGCAGGAAGTCCTGTCCTGCCATTCTCTCCCTAATGGGCCAATCTGGTATTCTGTAAATGAGCTCCAGCACTGCAGCTACAAACTCTGCACTGACTATGCAGTTGGATAATGGATCATGCCAACAGATTACTTAGATTCTATTTTAAGTAGGTCAAATTTAAGAGCATTTAGAAGGTCAAAATATTGATACTTAAAGTTTTAAAAAAGCTGTGTTGTGTGTTACTCCAGTTAAGAAATGTGGACTCCTCCAATTCGGTTAAATTAAGCTCTAGTCCACTCCAATTGCAAAGCAGAAAAGCAGAGTGTCTTTTCTGCAGCACTATTTCTAACCATTGAGCATTTTAGGTTTATAAAAAGAAAACATTATATTGAATAATTTTTCTCGCAAAACTGATTCTTTGAATGTGCAGAAAAACAAAAAGCTGCTCTGAGAGTTAACCCCACTCAATCCAATATCAACATGTTAAAGTACTCTCAGATCTCAGAGATATTTATTGAGAGAAACATTTCACCATGGTTACAAATTAAACCTAATGTGATAGCAGAGCCAGTCCTTCTGTGAAATGGCCTCATAGGTTGGTTGTTCATGCAGGGAATTTTGATCTACAATAATATTTTAAAGGTAACATTAGACAGTGCAGTGGTACAAATATTTGCACCATGATCTCACAAAGATAATATATCCAGTATGAATTTTAATTGAGCAGAAGTCTGTAGGAAGACTTTAAAATTTTGTCCTTGCTTAATTTTGGATTTCCTCTGCCGTCCTCAGACTGTGAAAACGTGCATGTTGTGTCTCATTACAGTGCATCTGGAAAGCATTTACAGCGTTTCACTTTTCCACATTTTGCTACATTGCAGCCTTTTTCCAAATTGTATCAGATCAATGTCTTTCTCCAAAATTGTACTCACAAATGCCTCCATTATGACAATGTGGAAAAAAGATCCTTGAGTGTTTTCCAATGTACAAAAACACAAAAATACATTATGTAAGTATTCACAACCTTTGCCATGAAGCTCATACTTTAATTATCTCCACTGATTGTCCTTGATGTGTTTCTACAATTAAATTAACTTCACTTGTGGTAAATCCAACTGATTGGACTAGATTTGCAAAGACACACACCTATATGAGACCCCACAGATCAGAACGCAAACACCAAGCATGAAATCAAAGAAATTGTCTGGAGATTATGGAGTCTGGATTGTTTTCAGGGACAAATCTGGGACAACTGTCTTTGCAGCAACCCACCAATCAGGCCAGTATGGCAGAGCAGCCAGCTGAAAGCTACTCCTTAATAAAAGGCACATAGCTTTTGAAGCTTTTTACCAAAACTGAGATTATTATCAAGCAGCGTTTCGCATGTATGCGCTTTTACTTTCCGTGGCTCTTGAACTAGAAAATACTGTATTTTTAACTAAAGAGATTAAAACTGAGCTTGAAAGACTTTGTTTTATTTATTTTGGATGGCTGGATCTTTGAGAGGGGAGGAAGACTGCGGCTGTGAGGCAGCATTTCAGGGACAATGAAGTGGAGATGAATCTGTGTAGAGTCAGTTGGAAGAAAATGCGCAAAAAGTGTGTGACATAATTTTGTCAGTGGAGTTTCGCACACTTTTGCATTTGACAGTCAGGATTAAATTAATGTTCAGCAGCATGATGAATTGATATGTGTTTTAAGGCTGTCAATGAGGGACATATCCTTACCTGTAATAGGCAATTGTTACATAACTTATTTTTAACAAGCATGATATTAAAATAAGATTGAAAAAAAAAACATGTGCAGAGACTTTATAAATGTGAGAAACTTTGTTTCTGGTTTTCTATGTGTTTCTGTGAATAATCTTTTGTTGTGATGACATCACTTTAAAATCTCAGAGTAGTGTTTCTCATTTAGCATATTTTGTACTGCCATGTTGCCATGTTACAAATAATGTTTGTAACATGGCAAATGTTACAAATGTAACATTTGCCAACATGGCTTGTGGTTGCCATGTTACAAATAACATTTGTAACATGGCAACAAGCCCACTGAAACGATCAATAATTGCAGGACAGTTTTTCCAGTTTCACTTTTTTTCTTATGCTAGGATTGACCAGCACAGACACAGTTCCATAATTCACATAAGGAGCTTGTCCTGCAGTCATAAACCTGCCCAAATATACAGTCAATTTTGATAAATGAAGCAAACTATCTTTAATTTACATGTCTTGGGCTTATTAAAATTACACTTTCATAAATAAAATTAGATTTTATTATAGCTCATCATGGTTATAAAATCTACTTAGCAGAATTTCAGTAATTCTTCTGTGCAGATAAGAAATTTCTTATCTTTTAAGTGATGACGCCTTTAACAATTGTTAGGTTTTGGCTTGTTGGGAATAATTTACCATAAAGTGCTCAGTGCAAACATTTGGTATCAGTGTTTCCTGTTTGTTGCTCAGCTGCTCTCTTCCAACCAAGAAGGAAGTGTGTCTCAGTTGCTGCTGTGTATATAAATGACAGTAACGTTTTTGGATTCGTGTTGAGAACCATGAGTCTGTGTATGTATTTTTATTTTTTATGATGACTTAACTTGTAGAACAAACTATAAATGGAGAATCACCTGCTCACTATTCCAACTTTTTAACAGCTTACTCCAGACCTCAATTTGTTAGCACACAGTTCAGTGGTAATCCAGTCACACACCTGTGCTGACATCCTCCACACGTGTCCACCTATATTTACTGTATACCCCTTATCCTCCAGTCAGCTGTCTTTCCATCTTGCTCCATTAGAAAGCATGAAATGAGAAAAGAAATGAAAAAGCTTTCTCTGGGATCTTTTTAAAAAGCCTCCTAAGTAGGTTACGTGAGAAAGTAGGCTGCCTGAAAGACTCAAGAGACCCAAGGAGCTACTGTTGTATCACTCAAGAGGAGAGGCATCCCACTTCAGGAGTCCACACAAAGGCAGGGGGGTGGCAAAGGCTAGTTGTGATATTTGTGAGGCAGCATGGTGAGCAAAATTGGCCTAAAATGCACCCTGCAGTACAAGTGTCATTCAGAAAGGACACACTGCCTTTATATTATACACCAGAAACTAATGACACCTTCAAAACAGCAGATATATTTGACTATTTACTAAAACTACTAAATCAGTTATCCTAAAATCAGCTATGGCAAACAAACACTCTGAACTCTACCTGAAAGAAAAAAAAATAAATTGTGCCACTTATTTTTTAAATTGAGGCTATTTAACTTAACCAAAAGCATTTCCCCATTTCATCATAACACATAATGACTCCAAATTAAATCACAGTAAGGCATGAAATTCATATTAATCTGTTCTATTTCTGTGAGGGGCAATAAGCAACCTAATACATCACAGAACCGCAAGAAAATGCATATTTATTCACAATAACATACAACTCAAACCACATAAGATGCTCATCCTCCAAAGACTTTTTTACAGAAAATATATTTTCCTGTCCTGACCGAGTAAATGATTAAAAAGGTAGCTGAAAGATAGCTTGTGCACTTGTAGGTATTTATACATGTAAGATATATGGATACATTTAGGGATTTTCTTGATTATATTCTATTGCTTGTGGTCAGAAATGATGAGTTCAGCTTTAATAAAAATATTCTAAGAAAGTACCTTAAAAGTACCATTATGCAATAAAATAAAAACACCTTTCTAATCTCTTCGCAACCTTCATGGCCTGTTAGAGCATGACTGGATCATGACGAATTAATAAAATAAGTACTTCAGCACGGAGGAAGTCATTTACTTCCTGCACTTGTCTAATCCTTAAAAGACGCTCTCCTGCAGTCTCATTAATGATCTTGCCACATTCTGCCACAGTGGCACGACTCACAAGGCCGAGACTTGGGATGACTCACTTAGACCACAACAGGATAACACTATGAATAAGAACACAACAATCAAAATGTTGTGACTTTGTTTCAATGAACCCATTTAAATCTGCAGAGCTTTCCCATTTTTGGTGGTTTTCTAGGCCTCCATCATAAAGATCAGCCTCTTTCAGGACACAATAAGAAAAATCTGAAATTAAATTAATCAGCATCATGCGTAGGTTTGGGGATTCTTGCTGTGGAACTCTATGGTCAGTGGTATTAAAATGATAAACTCCGTTCATTTTTCTTATCTTATAATTGAAGATCCTAAGTTATGTTCCTTGTTGATAACTTGGTACTTCAAGTATATAGGACTCATGACCAGGAAATCTAAAATGTCAGTTTATTTACTTTGCCTGACACTATAAACAAATTATAACAAGAACAAATGCCTTTGTTGCATAGTAGTTAGGTCAGTATTAAGAAAACAAACATTAAATTTTTATGAGCTCCTGCTTTTGCTTTCTAATTGACTCCTTCCTTTCCTGTTCCTCCTACTCTTTCCAGCAGTAAATGCAATTTTATGGTTTTCTTTGACAGCCTAACATTAGTAAATAGTAGATCTAAAGAGCAGTCTGAAAGCCGCACAATATTTTTCACTGTACAAGCCTCCAGTGCCGCTGAGCCTGAACACAATTTGGAGGTGACCAAAGTTCTGCCCATAAAGGTGCCCTAATGCAGCAACAAATGCATTACCATTCCTATGTGCGAGGTGCCTAAGGGCTATTTATTGGTACAAAGGGGATGTTGATTGGATGTTACAGCTGCTGACAACAGTTCAGCTGGAGAGTGACCCTTTTTTTTTTTTTTGTTTAAAAGCCCTCAGTTAAGCAGATTCACACTTTGACCTGAGAACGCTGATAATACTGCCATCAGTGTGTCATAAGGTCAAAGGTTTGGCATGAAGCTAGTGGGTCCACTCTCATTTGAAATGATTCTCCTGTTATGCCACTGCGGCCACCAGACTCATCCATGCTTCACCTGTAATCTTAGTCCTGAAGAGGCCTGCAGAGAAAATCAAGCTTATCGACAGGATTCTTTAGGACACACTCTTTATTCTATAAGCCACACAAGCAAAAGTCAGCAAGTCAGGAAAGATTTGGTTTAATGAGATATAATTAAAGTGTGGAGAGAAAGATGGAATCTAATTAAATGATAACAGCATACACTATTTTGACACTTTTTACAAGAGACAATTCACAGGTAATTACAAACAGCAATCAATCAACGACTCTAAAGGTATGTTTAGGTAATATTTTTTTCAAACAGTGGTTTTGTTCAGTTTAACGGAACAAAACCACTGTTTTTGTTCCATTAAATAGCAAAACAATAGTAAAAATAGATTTTTTACTAGTAAAAATAGATTTAATAACCCTCTCACTTTTGGATTTCATAATTTGGTCCAGAATATGAAAAGAATCATACATCATTTCAAACCAAAATGCAAAATACTTCTAAAGCACATTATCCCCTAGAGAATGTCTAAAAGTTTGTTTCTTAATATGTATACATATAAAGATATTTCTAGGATACCAATAGCAATGTTCCTCTGCTATATATTTCAGCTACTTTCTACTATTGCAGCTTAATAAAGACACATGCCTAACCCTGAGCTATCTGTTCAGCTCATTCAAAACTCCAATGACTTTCTTGCCTCTGATGTTTCTAATTAGGGAATCTGAGCTACAGGAACTTTGATTTTCCTTATTGGTTCAGTAAAGCATACCCCCAGGCTGACTAAATTATGACAGGCTGATAAACAGAGTCGGTTTCCTTCCATACTTTGAACATTCAGGAAAAACAGAGGCTGTGAACAAAAAGTGAAAAATAAAAAAACATATTAGTATTCTGAAACAGTGTAAATTATATAGGTTTGACTGCATTTGCCTGGATCTCAACTTATTTTTTTGAAATTGTCACTGTTTAATATTCATCTCTACAAAGCCTTGTGATGAGGATTTTGAATGTGCTATAATTATTATTTTTTAAACTTCACTAAATGTTTTCTATTATGGCTTATATATATTTATATATGGGCTGTATGTTTTTACCAACCTGAACCATTCTGGTTGGTAAAAACTGCATCACATATTCTTTTCTGAAAATGTCCTTCACTGATTTCTGTATGAGATTTAAATTTTAGAAACAGTGTTGCAACTATTCCTCTCTGGTAAGTTTTGTCCTGACCTTATAGTTAATATAATTTGCTCAAGACCTTTCATTCGGTTTTTTAGAGATCAAAATCAATACAATTAAAATTAATAATCTCCCATTTGCTTTTGTCTAAAGTGAAGACCAAAAGAGAATCAGTTCATTAGTCGAACTCAGTGCATTCTTTTATATTATGAGGTGTGATTATTATGAGTGTTAATGTCACCTATAAGCTCTGCTGCATTATTTTTGAAGTGATCAAAGGTAAAGCTCTGACTGATGGGAGTTTGGATAGAACTAATGAGCTAAATATTTTTAAACCTTTTCTTGCTTAAGAACCTCATCTACTGCAACCACACAGACGACCATCATCTACAGCCACTAAAGCACTGAAACACCCTCTGGTTGCTTTCTCAACTGTCTCCACTCACTGTTCGAAGCTCATAAAGCTGCGGAAAAATACCTTTCAATCACTGTCACAGTACTCCTGTCTGATGTGCACTGATGTGTTTTGTTTTTAAGAGCAGAGACACAATGATATAGAAGTTTTCTAATCTTCTTACAGAGTAAAATTTCCTCTTCTATGCAGTGGTGTATTTCTGCCAAAAAAATTGATTTTACACAGCTGGACTGACAAACACTAGAGGTGAAGTTGGTGTCAAACTCGGCTTCCTGACAGCCTGTATAGATCGCAAAAACTGGAGTTAGTCTTCCAACACCCATATAGCCTTAATGATGGTGGCTTTCTCTAATAACATGTTCTTAGAGTCTTTAAGATAATGTTATTCTCTCATGTTTCATTTATGTAAGCATATACGAATCAACCGAGCCGCAGCAATTTCTCCCTCGGGTTAAGGCTGAAGATCCCTCTAGTCAGACAATGTAGATCAAGCAGATAATAAAGTAAGATCCTTGTTCGTATATTGAGTTCTTAAGGCTTCTGCCTCAAATATTGTACAACTTACCCTTGCAATTATGTTTGTGTTCTACCTTGAAACTATATTCATGCACTTAACTTAAATGCCTTTTAAACAATTATTCTTTCCTCCTGTTTACATCACTTACTGTATTCATTCATGCATATCACCTTAGACTGCAAGCTGCCAGAAGTTACACATGTTGCATCTAATTAATATGTTTGCTTAAAATACTTAGTCATGCACACTGTTTAAGAAGTCGGTGAGTTAAACAAGTGCACCCAAAAAAAGGCACCAATGTTATTTTAATCATTTGTTTTTATAGGGCTAAAACATATTGAGAGAGAGAAAGAGGCAAATATTTGGAAAACATATCTGAGCAAGATGTGTTAAATCTTAATGTAGAAATATATATTTTTAACGAGAGCAGAGCATATTTATGAGGATGCAGAATTCTGAGGTTGAGCAGTCCACCATTTGAGGCAGAAAATATTCAATTTCAAAATTATTTTCAGTATAAGAGAAGGACTTCTGATTTTCAAAGTTAGTCAGAAAGCTATTGGAACACTTTTCTTTAAAATTAAAGGAATTAATTATGAAAACTTTCAATTAAACCAAATAATAAAGAGTGAATGTTTCATCGGTAAGTCAGTACCTTGTTTTTCATCCTTCAAATCAAACATTTTCATTTTGAAAAGCATGTTAAAAACAAGTTTCACTTTCATGGCCAAAACAAACAACAAAATTACTAGTTTCACTTTTCATGAAAATGTGAATTATAAAAGTTGAAGTTCAGACTTTTCTTGAATGTAAAATGTGAAAAACACCTACATTAGTGCAACAAGATGACTTTTTTCAGCTGATATTTCTTATATATAGAAGAAAAACATAAGCAAGCTCAGTGACAGCAGAACAAGAACTTTGCTATCAATTTTAGGTTTACATTGAATAATTCAGAGACTATTAATTTTTGTTTGTGCATATCGCTCTACATGCTAAGACTTTAAACAAACACTATTTACTCTGCTGGCCCGGAGCAAACAGCTGCTCAGATGTGATAGGTTTTAAATATTAGGCAGCTAAGCATCCCAGAGCTACCTGAATAAATTATTTTTGACATTTCCAATGAGGGGGATAATGTAGGGAATCTCGGTCACAGGAAATTACTATTTACCTTTTTTGGTTACATAAAAGTTAATTTTTTTCCCCAAACATCTCTCAAGTCACTTTTAAGGGTGTCTCTACATTATGTGGAAACTCAAATGTGTGAATTTTACCATGTCTTGACTTTGTCTCTCACCCTCTATTTTATTTCAGTCTCATCACTCAATCCGCCGGTCTTTCCTTTAAGCTCCTCCATCTGCTAGAAGAAATGTGACCAGTATGTAATAACATGGAAATGGGAAGGACTCAACAGGGAAAGATGATCTGATTCATGGTCCAAACAAATACAGGCTCAGACCTTCTCAGGTTTACTGAACTTACTTGTCCCATGCTATTTCATAAGTTTTTGGTGAATTTAGCCTCCAAGAAGATGAAAGAAAATAAGAAAATGCAGACTGCAGTATTAATTATAATGTCGCAAAAACTTTGACATACAGGTACATCTCAATAAAATGGAATAACATCAAAAAGTCTATTTGTTTCTGTAATTCAGTTAAAAAACTGGGTATATTTCAGGTGTTTATCTTGTGTTTAAAGCTGTTGAATTTATGGATGTCCAGCAGAGACTATTTGGTAAGTTACAAACAATTATTGCTAAAGAAGACGGCAGTTCAAATAAGAGTGAATATAAGAGCAGTATTGGAAAGTTGAGTGGAGAGAAAATGTAGAAAAAGGAGCACAAGAAAAATGAATAACATGTTGCATGTTAAGGAAGAAAAGTGCATGATTATGATTTGTGAATACTGAAACATTTGTTCTTTGCATTTTTATTGGATTGAATTGAATATATCTGTTCAGGAAATTGTTGAGTATTTTTTAAACAGTTATCAAAGTCCATAAAATACAATTTATATCATGGTAAATAACATCAACTGAAAAAAAAAAATGATAAGTCGTCTGTTATATGTCAAAACAGCTTTAGTTTTGAGGTGGGGATGCTGTGGAGCAGGGGTTAAGCACAACCCATGTATGGAGGCCGTAGTCCTCAACGTGGCTGTCACAGGTTCAATTCCTGGCCTGGTGACCTTTACCGCATGTCTTCCCCCTTCTCTCATTACCCACTTTCCCGTCAATTCACTATCAAATAAAGGCCACTAAACCCAATAAAAGAAAAAAATGAATATCTATATTCAGTTGAGTAAGCAAACTGTAAAACTGGTCAGGTTAAAAAACTGAGAGCAGAGAAACAAAATATGGTGGTAAATCAGTCCTATAATAGCTGGAGTCTTACTGAAGTCAGACAGAGAAATCATGGGACCTAAATAGAGTAAAAAAATTAAATTCAATGCATTTTAATTTCTCAACAAAATAAGGGCTAAGCCTGCATATGTGTATGCAAGGCATTTCCTCACAGTTAAAAATAAAACCAAAGGCAGGGCACATCACAAATTTGCCGTTATCCATTCTTCTGAAGCTCCACACTCCCCCTCATTCGATGTGTCTTCTATCATCCCCCAGCTTTCATCTCCTCAGTGCTGGTGTTGGTGTGAGAGAACAGAACGTGCTTGTTCTATTCAAAGCCCTCCACCCACCGTGGTTCTCTGCAGGAGAGTTTATAGCCCAACATACCCTCACATTTCACTCAAGCTTTGAGGCCTGAGCTCCCGACCTTTCAGCGTGACCGCAACCTTTAGCGGTACGCAGACTACAGAAAGATTAACTCCCAAACTTAGGTGTGGTCAGTGAGAGCAGGATGTGCTTTAGAGAAAGGGAGAGATATATTTTGTGGTCTTAATGCAGCTGTAAAGAAATGTTATATGTTTCCAAGTATTTGTCTCAAAATATTGTTGATGGTTTCTGAAAGATCGATCTGAAAAACTAACACAACAGTTCTTACACTTGACTGGTGCAGTGTTTCTGGGAGCCATAAACCTAGTACACGTTATAGATATTAAATATATCCAACAATGACTATAATAAACACTTTAAAGTTGAAAAACTATACCATGTACATTTCATTGCATGTATGGTGAATAGCCTGCATTTACATAACTCTTTATCAAGTCCAAAGACTCCAAGGTGCTTTTTTTTAACATCACATTCAGTCATTCATCCGTTTACACACAATGAAAACCTTTCACTTGTTTCCAAACCATTCAATGTGTTAGTTTCTGAAGTTCAAAAGACCGAGCACAGGGATTTTCATAGTAAATAAACTCTTGTAGTTTTCACATTTACCAATTTTAATCTAAGAAAGCACATTTGAGATGTTCATAATAGCTAGATTCAAATCAGAATTTATCAAACTGCTTTTGTACCATGAAAAATATTTTTAACATGTGCAGAGTATTTTACACCTTTGAACACTGGGTATTTTTGTAAAACTGCCATTTTAAAAAGTTTAAAACGTGATGATTTTAAAGCAATTGCTTTGTTTAACATATACTGTATGAGTGTTTGGCTGGGAAGTTAAGGACGTAAATTCAGAATTTTGGAATAACAATCGCAGCTCAGAATAACAAATGCTCTAGATAAGTGATTCAAATCTAATTTAAATAAGCAGGAAACCACTAATTTAAAACCAGTGCTCATGACACAATGTAAAGTTCTCAATGTTGCTGAAATGGAATTACACAAACAGCTGTTAAACGTTGCATTTGTTGACTTGTTTTCCCACCTATAGATAGGTGGACAATACTGAAATCAAAAAACTCATTCGACCTTTGTCACTACATGTTGGCACTGAGTGCAATTCACCTGCAACAAGGCTCTGTAATCTACAAATCACCTTTGTTTTGCTGTCTGGGGGCGTCTTTTTTGTCCAGCTGTCAGCAGTCAAGAGCGAGATCGAATGCGGCACGAGTGGAGGCACTGCAGACTCCACCAATTAAATTCAGCCACTTAATGGTGCCTCTTCCTCTGCTGGACGTGTGAAAACCCAGCATCACAGCGCCCGGAGATCAAAGCTGGATTGGACGGAGAGCACAGGATGAACTTTTCTTTTCTTGTATACACAGGGAAAAGGAAATAGATCTGAGAACATAATGTACAGAGGGGATAGAAGTCAAAATGAAAAATTCTTTCAATTTAGTTTTATCAGTCCACTTCTTTTCTGAATTAAATTCATCTTCTGTTAATACCAACATATATTTGTGGAATTTTAGCATCCGTGAAGTTACATTTATCAGAGAAGCAACTTCTTCTAATATACTTTTAGTTTAAATGTTATAATAGATACACTCAGTTTTGCACTACAAAGGGAAACCACAAAGGCCTATATAACAAAACTATTGAAGCATTGACTATAAAGGCATTAGCATAAACAAAGCAAACAAATGAAATGATTATTTGGTTATAATAAAAACTGTTGTCATACAATCAACCTGATCTTACCTTATTCAATCAATTTTTAGAAGAACAGTTTTCTTTTTAATTTAGTAGAAACTAATTATGATTGATTTCCAGACTATGAAATCAAAAAGCTAGATAAAACAATTACCGTCCTGAATTTAATTTCACATTGATCCTCATAATTTGTCCTTTCATAAAGAGATCTGTTGCATCCTTTACCTCCCTCTAACTATATCCTAATTTAAATATTCAAAGATAAAATTGTCATAATCAGTTAGTCTAACAGCAAATGCAATGTCTTGCAAAAATATTTAACTTTTTAACTTGTCATGTTTTAACCAAATTTCAACATGTCATATTGAGTTTTTGTTTAATCATGAAAGTAGAGCAAAGTTTAAAGCAATAATATATTATCCATCAACATTCCAAGTTTGCAACGTCTTGCAGGAAACTGTTAAAATTATCATCATCCAAAAGAGAAACAGTAAAGCTCGAAGCATACCAAAACATGGCTGTCCAACACAACCAGCAGGCCAGGCAAGAACAGAATTATTCACAAAAGCAGCCAAAAGGCTCATGGGAGAGTCTTCCAAAATTGAACTTCCTGGCTTACAATAGAAATGCTACATGTGGCGGAAAGTTAATACTGCACCATGCATCAACATAAAGACACTACCCACATTGTTAAACATGGCAGTTGCATTATCATGTTGTGGAAACTTTTTTTTCAGCATGGACATTGAGCTTGGTCAGTTACAATGGGAAGATGGATGCAGCTGAAACAGAACAACCCTGAGATTAAACCAGTTAGGATGCGAATGACTTGAGACTGGGAGTGGAAGTTCACCTTCAGTACAACACAAAACACACAGGAAGAGCCACAATGGAAAGGTTTCTGTCAAAACTTATAGATGGCTCAGTCAAAATCCAAACCTAAATCCAAAAACTTAGTAATCTGTGCCAAGACTTGGAAAAACATTTATTAACTGAAATTATCCACCCAATTTGACTGAGCTTAAGTTATTTTGCAAAGGAGCAGAAACGGAATTTTGCCTAGATGTAGACAGATCACAGAAAAATACCCCAAAAGATTTAAACCTGTTATTGCAGCAAAACGTGGCTCTACAGAGTATTAACTTAACTCCTTCACTCATGAAGGACCCATATTTGGGGGCAATAGCCTTGGTTCCAAGAGACTCTACACATTCACATCACGCTGTTCAGATTTTCTTTGGTAAAAACATGAAAACCATGAGTCATTTTCTTTCCACTCTATGAATACACAATAGTCTTTGTCAGTATTACTATACTTCAACTCAATGCAATGTGATCAGTTCCTTCACCATTAATGAGCATATAAAAGATTTGGCAACTGGAAAGTTTTTATACCTAAACAAACATGAAGATGTTTGTTTAGATAAAAGCCATAAAAAGACTTACAATAAATTTTTGTCTTTTGAGAGGAGACAAAAATAGGGATCAAAAATAGCAACCTATATGATAAAAAAATAAAGTAAGTTTGCAGTGTCATACAAAAATGGTCAAATGTACCCAAAAAGCTTATAAAATATAATCTGAATAACATTATGTTTTTATGGTCCATAAAAACAATGTTACCTTTACAAATTGTCCTTTTTTCATGCTGTTCACGTTGTTCTGAAGCTGAAGCATTTTATTTTCCTTTGCTGTTCTTTCTGTGTGAAAACTTTGTTACCTTTGAATAGTCAACTAATTTCAGTATGTGAGGTTATGTGTGGACACTTTTTGAAGGCATTGTACTGATTTATAATAATCTGTCAAGGTCACTTTCTTTATTCTAATGAAATAATTTTACTCTAAGAATGGATAGAGGTGTTTTAAGTTATTGAGCTGGATGTTGAACACTCATGAAAAAGCAAAAGTATTTTTACATTTTCTGTCAGACCCACTGTAAATTGTACCCACAAAACTGTATAAAACTTTTTAAACAATCCACTAAACGCAGTTTGAAATGAGTATGCATAGCATGTTACTTTAGTAAACAGTAAAACATTCTTTGTTTATTTTTATCTTAAATCTAAGAATGGATACACATTGAATTTGCATGCAGCAAAATAATGAGATTTAGAACATCAGTTTTCTAGATGCTATAAAATTTAATTCAGCTTGGCTTCTATTCAGAAGTAAGGAAATAAAAATTGATTCTGAAACTAGAATTATCAAACTTGCCTGGAATATATTTTATGGTAAACTACTTTTTACTTATTTTTGAGTAAAGCTATATACTGAAGTGATGCTACTTTTACTTGGGTTGGCTAATCTACCAACCTCTGCTTAGAACACAGTGGTTTCCTTACGAGCATTCAGGATAAAATATTGGAGATGTTTAAACTGTTCTTATTAATCATGTTCAGTCTGTGTACACTTTTTGCAGCTTTGGTCGCATTTAAAGCTCATGCAGCTGTGTGAAATTACAGGAAGCACAAGTAAGAAAAAAAATCGATTAGGAACCTAGTTTCACGTCTGACGTGATTACATGGAGTTTGTGAATTCTGACTGCACACAGTTTAAGGATTCAAGGATGAATGCACATTAAAGTCAGACCACACTGAACTCAGTCCTTAGGGAGGCTCCCGGAGGGCCACGGAGCAGTGTGATCAGGCTCTCATCAGGCTCAGCTTCCGCCTGCAGCTCAGGGAACTGAAGCCGTGTTTCAACAGCGTTATGGCACGTGTGTGCTGCAGAACCAAAGAGTTAAACTCACTTTAACAGATGGCCTATTTATCTGCAGTCTTTTAATTAATACCAGCAAGGTAAGTTGATGAAAAAATTTTGTATCTTTCTCAGGGTTATCTTTTCATTAAAATTTTTTAAATTGCTTTTGTTTCAGCAATTTTTAAACAATTTTATATTTTATGTAGGCAATTCAAGGAGCCACCTTTCACAGCAGTTACAATGGCAAGTGTTTTGGGGTGTATCTAGAGTATTATTTCCTCCTTTAAAAAGAAATAGCTCAACAGCATCAGATTGGGAGGTTTTGAGAACATCATTCTTTTAACGTTTGCCACAAAAAAGAGAAGAAAAAAAAAATCCCCTCAACATGATGCTGCTACCACAATGGTTAAATCTGTTCCCCTATACAGGACTCAAGGCAAACCATAGACGGAACTTCTTTGTCCTTCTTCAATACTTCAATAGCCTTGCTTCTCTTCTATGAGACCATGTTCGTGAGAGGTGCATCTAGATTTTAGTTCCATTGTGTTAATAGATTCTCACATCTGAGACCTACATATTTAATGTTCAAATGGGTTATTGAAGTACTTAACACAAAAAAAAAACCCTGAATTACAGAGACACACAGAAACTAGCCTACTTGACCTTGGATTATAGAAAAATATTGTATCCAATGCAGTGTTTGTTTTGGTTGTGATTTACCTTAGACTATAAATTGTAGTTATAAAGATTATTTTGAGACAAGTAGAACATACATCTAGTTTATAAATATGTACTATTCATGTAAGACAAAAAGAAATGTAAAAAGAGGGCAAAAACAATACATACACTGAATATAATGCAATATAAAATCAGGGAAAAAATGGTCATAGATTACCCTAAAGACAACGTGCATAATCTACAAGAAATTCTTCATTTAAAGTGCAAAATTATGTGAACCTCAAATACTGAGGAAGTGTGCTCCATACTACTGAAAAGCATGAACACTAAAAGCTGTTTTTGCTTTCCCATAACAGATGTTGTAAAACTAAGCCATTCAGTGGCAAGAAGCACAAAAGAATAATTTAATGTACTGATCTCAGGAATATTCTGTTAGATGGGAGACTCTAGAAAAGGGATGTTTTACCACATAAATAATTTTATTTTTAGTTTTACATTTTACAACTAGCCACTTTAACACATTCTCAGTATTTTGTATTTTTTTTGTGCAGGAAGGGTTTTGATGAGATAAAACATCTTCTCGATAATTCTCTGCTTGGGGTCTCATGTCATGCACAATTCAACTGCATAAATATAAGGTACCGTATATTTATGTAAGGAAACTTTAGCATCCCAGGTGGCGTGTTCTCAAGGACTTATGGGTAATGTGGTGGATTAGTGTAGCTGAAATCGTTTTGGTTTCATTTTTTTTTGTTTGCTTAGTTTATAAGGTGTGTATATGCTTTTCTGCTGGGTCTGTTATGATAGCGCAGTGTCAAGAACTGTCATACTGTGAGTGAGGAAGGTGTCACAAATAGAAAAATTCCTGGCTGGGTCAACCTGTTGTTCAGATCCTTGAGAATATAAGAAAGTGTTGTCAGGAACAATCTATTTTCTAGAAATATTAATCTAAGTCGGTTGTATAACAACTCATCCAATTCTGTTGTGAATTGAGAGATCAACTACATACATTTGTGTTAAAGTTTCATCTTCAAATGCCCTTTCTCCAAACTGAAATTTCTTTAATAAATAATATAAAGTGAATGACATATTGTCTAAGCAATGCATTGCTGTCTCACCAGTAAAAAGTGCATATGTTAATAAAGATCAAGAATGGTAAATGTAAAAAAATACATAATGTAAACTAAATGCTGCTGATGGCCACTCGGTTATGATCTTGCCCAAATCAAATTTTACTTTAGACCTCACAACTTTGGACTGACTCAGGTTTATGTTATTTGCGGAATATCTCAGCACAGCTTATCTAAGTTGGGATGTAACACAACCTTTGAGCAAGAAATAAACAGTGCTTTTTATCAATTTCAGTCAAGTACTGTTTTATTTGTCCTTTATTGTGTTTTTAAAACCTAATTTAATTAGCTGAAATTGCTGTTGCAGTGCTTTCTACCATCATTAGTTGTAAACCCTGATTGCATTTGAACTCTTCTTTGTTTCATTACACTTTATGACCAATTTGCTCTGTTTAGTTTTTCTTTGTTTGTAAGATCACACTGAAAGGGTGTTAAGCATGTTTATCTCTGGACAATAATGAGCTGCAGAAGAACTGTGGATTCTGGCTTGAGAACAACTGACATGCTTTATCTGAAAAATAATGTACATCCTTAACCCTAAAATAATGGAGGAATATTCAGTTTGACAAAAAATGAACCTCTTTTACATGAGGCATACACAAAAAGCCCTGAACTACATCACTCTGAAGGCAGAGCAGGAAAAATGCCTAAAACCTGTTGGCATCTGCCATACTATTCATTTAATGAGTTTTGTATGATACATAGGCATATTTTCACCCTTTACTGAATCTGTATTCAAAGGAATGTTCACAATTAGAAGTATGGGTTTCTAAGAAAACATTAATCAATAATTATGTTATTTATGAAGCTGTGAGTGCAGAGCCTCCAGGATGCCACCTGTTAGCACAGGTGTAGATATTTATCACTGATGCTGACATGTAAACACAATCATTAATACCCGCCCTGAATGATTCCCATAATGTAAAATATTAGGCACTGTTGCATGCATCGTTTTTCTCAAGAAAAATAACATCAAGTTAAATTTTGACACGTTACATTAAGAATATATTGCAGTGCCTTTAATATGTACTTTTTCCCCCTTGAACTTTATCACATTTTGTCACAATGTAATCTCAAACTTCAGTGAATTATAATGGGTTTTATGTTATTTATCAACAAAACATAGTGCATAATTGTGAAGCAGAAATATACATGGTTTTATATTAAAAACTTATTTAAGTTTAGTGTACATTTATATTGTGCTTTTCCTGAGTATATATAAGATTTTCATGAATATGATTTTATCTAAACAATTCCATTATACATTTTTTTTAGTTTTAGGTATGAAGTTTAATCTCTGCTTCAGTCTCGTATTGTGCAGTCTCTAACAGTTATTTTGTTTTTCAAGATTGCCCTGCACCTGATGCCATCAGTCTTCCTCTCAACCAGCTCTACTGCCACTGCCGAAAAAAGCTTTCCCACAGAATTTTGCTGCTACCAATATGTTTCAAAGTGGCTTCTTAATTTTCCAGGAAACATGAAAGGTCAAAATTTTTTATTTTTGTCTTATCTAACCACAGCACATTTTTCTAAATGATGCTGTGTCATTTACATGTCTTCTGAAAAACTGCAAAAATTACTTATATATACTTGTATACATCGGTAAACTTCACAATAAAATCTTAGCCGTACGTGCATAGCATGCACAAAATCAGTATGCATCACAGAATATGCACAGTACTCCCAAAATATGTGGGAACCTTAAATTTAATTAGATTTGTTGTTCCATGACAAATCATGGAAAAGTTCAAGGT
This sequence comes from Girardinus metallicus, assembly GCA_903067095.1. Classification (NCBI taxonomy): domain Eukaryota; kingdom Metazoa; phylum Chordata; class Actinopteri; order Cyprinodontiformes; family Poeciliidae; genus Girardinus; species Girardinus metallicus. The sequence continues at coordinate 7,969 of CAEGAE010021809.1, read as the reverse complement.
GTATGTCTCTGTCTAATTCCTTCCTGCATCTAAAGCTTCCTGGCGAGATGAGGAAAGAAATACTACACTAATTCCTCATCTCATAGAGATGAGGAATTAATAGTTTTTAAATTGTGGAGATCTTAATTTCTTTAAAAGTCAGTGTTGGTTATTTGTTGCTTTATATAGGATCCTTGTATTGTACTTTGTGAAGTGCTGAATGTCAGAGTTAATGTGTCTCTAAGTGTCAGTTGCTTCATTTATTCACCTATTTGCTCTGTGACTTTGCCACAAGTGTGTAATTATAATTTTTTTTTTTTTTCCAGAGTTGATGCATTATTAGATGGAGTAAAATTGGGAATAAATGTAGAACAGAAGTGGGAGGGAGAAAATGACAGAAAGATGGAGACAGAGACTTTTGGTTAGAAGTATAATAAGTCCTTTTGGAAGCTTCTTTCTTTCATTGTGCTCCAGTGGTTATTCTGTGGATGAGTTGTACAACCATCAACCACTTAATCATTAATACTAAAAATATCCTGCTGTTTCTCATCACTGGGTGCAGGTGCTTCAGTATCTGTAAACCATAGATGTTTTGAAGCACAGAAGATGATGCATTCATATGTCTCTCTGATTTAATTAATATTGGTAAGACATGCAGAGAAAAACACCTTCAATTTTTGCTCCAACTCTATGAAACTCAATATTATTGGCTTATTGGATTCATAATGTCAAGTCAAAAACTAGGCAGGAAAACCTGTATGGAGAAATAAGCCAGTAAAAGCTTCGACTTCGCTTCGATTCTGTAAAATTCCACGTTTGCTAATTTCTTTTTCTAAAAGGACAATGGTATTTGTTTTGGCATTGAAGATAACTGAGCCAAAACGACCAAAATGACAATGCTTTCCAGAAAAAGCACAAAGCAAAACAGCCCATCTATTGTACTGAAGACAGTGGAGGAACACATTCCTGACAGCTCAAGGGAACAAAACATGAGTCTGCCACTTCATTTGAGGAGACAAAAACAGAAGAGGAACAGCCAAAGGAGACTATTTAAAAGGAGTCAGCTTGTCTCTATGGTGACTCTTCACACTGAACAGCTGCACTGGTTCCTTCTTTAGAGTCTTTCTGGTTAGATGATATACCAATATTTTTAAGAGGGAACTACTGATAATTCAGGAGTAACAGTAAAAACCATTAATACCAAAAATGCACTGATCTAGTCTGATTTAAGGAAGACCTGTGCTTGTTAACACAAATAGTGAATCAGCCAATCAAGTAGCAGTAGCTCAATGCATTTGCCCTATTGATATAGTGAAGATGGCTTGATAAAGTTCAAACTGAGCATCAAAAGCTAGAAGCAAAAGCCATATGGCAAAGCTTTTTTTTTTTTTTTTGCCTAAAATGTCATTTAAAAATGATACATTCCTCATACTTTGTATATTAAGAATAGTTCTTCTCCTTAATTAAATTTCTGTTGTCTTAACTCTCCCTAAGCATCAACAGCTTTCGGTTTTCATACGTGGAAATATCCAAAGAAAGTAAAGACTCTATCGGGATGTCTGAGACATGATGGAAATGCAAAGCAAACTTTAAAGTTTGGAATCAACTTTTCTCCTGCTGTGTTTGTAACAGTTCAGACAAATGCATCACCACCAAGAACTGCAGTTTATGAGAACTGCTATACTTCTAAGGTTTTAAAAATACTGAACTTCCTTTGAGCTCAAGTTATTATTCAACAAGAAGTAATCAACCGGATTAGAAGTTTTGTGGAAAAAGTCAGTAAAGTACTGTCCAATTTTATAAAGGACTAAGACTTCTTCCCTGCAGAAATTGTTTTTGCCACATGTGTAGCACCTTGAATAAAATGACCTTTGACATAAAAAGGACATTTCATTACCACGTTACTGTAGTCTTAGGAGAGTCTATGCCCTCTAACAGAATTGATTTAGAGGCATTTTAAAGGTCAAACAGCTACAAACTGTAGAGATTGTTTGAAAGCCATTCTAGAGCTGCAAACCTCAGTGTCTACACACAACTTAACGATCCCCGCTTTCAAGGTCACAGACAGCTGGTGTCTGTCTCCAGTGGTCATTGAGCAAGAGGCAGACAACTCCCTGGACAGGTCACTACTCCATTACAGGGCTTCTTAGGACTAACAGCCATGCAGACACACACATAGGAGCAATTTTGAGAACCCGGTTAATCTAAGAGCTATGCTTTTAGACTGAACATGCAAACGCCAAGTGAAAAAATCTCAGCCCAGGATTCGAACCCAGGACCTTCTTGATGGAAGTGTGCCACTGTGCAACCCCATCTTAAATAATGTTAAATTAATTTAACCAATGATGTGTTTTTATTGACTCTGTCATCTTTGAATCACCATAAAATCAGACCGTATATAAGGCATCAACATTTATGTAATTGTATAGTGCAGCATGGATCACATGAATTAATGAAACTCATGACATCCTAAGCCACCTTAGCTGTCCTGCATAGATAAACTGGAAATTTTGCCATCTTAATGTTCCCATTTGAATACTGAAATCAGTAAATGATATAATTGCTTAAAAGAAATTATGTAAGAGATGCTTTCTGGACACCTGTTCAGTCAGCAGTCTTCCCCATGATTGTGTATCCTACTCACACAGAGTGAGGACTGCTTAAAGGCTCAAGAAAACTTTGAAAGTTTTTCAGTCTAAGAGCTGATTAGGGTGAAACACCCTGCGTTTGAATCAGTTACCTTTACCAATAGTGAAAAAATTCAAAGTCAATTTCAAAAAGAATCACAAATATGTTCGTATTAATTGTATGCCTTTTTTTTTGCCTTTTTTCTTACCATCATTAGTAACTGTATAGAGAATTGAATTGACACAGGCCACTTACTTATATAGGCTTCCACAGTAAAAAGAAATTTCAACATTACGTTTTTAGCTCTGTTGGTTTATTAGCCGTAGAGGAATACCAGTACGTGTAACATTGATCAGTTCTCCTGACTTTAGTGAAAAGTTCAAATTGGGCGCAGTCTTCTTGTTCTGTTTTTATAAGATGCATCAGAGCAACAATAACACAACAATTTGCAATGTATCGATTAGAATTTGAAGAGTGATAAACTTACCTGCATTTAATTTAATATGATGAGAGCAAATCAGATTTAACTAAACAATAAGACAGTGTTGGATTCATGGAAGAGTGCAGTAAATTGGATTTTGTTTGCTTTTGCTAGTAAATGATAAACTAAATTAGTCAAAAGGAATTTGAACCCATGAAGCTAAGTATCCAAACACATTTTATTGTGGTTGTTCTGCTTCAGGGAAAATCTTTCAAAACAAATATTCTTGTTTTGCTAAATATTTGAACTTTCATGCTATAAAGTGACAAACTTTTCACATAGACTAATTTTTGTCACACATCAATGATTTTAAATAAATACTTATGCTCTATTAAAAATTACAAAGAGAGAGAAAAGGAGAAGGAAGAGCATTATCAGTCATGTCAAAGTCCCCTCAGGTACTCTAGTTTTAATAAAAAGAAAACAAAAATGGACAAAAAATAATAAAAAGGATTGATACTGTGCTGTTTGTGTACCTTCAAACTAAAAACATCTATTTAACCTTTTTACAGAAATTCATGTGAAGAAGTGACCTCTGTCATACAGAAAACTTATCGCTCCAATGTATTGCTGCTTCCATCATTCTGAATCAGTTTTTCAATTGTAAAGGAACAACTTAAATAAAACACACAGGACTGCGCCCTCCGGAGGATTGAAACAAAAAAGAAATCAATAGCGGCAGTCATGGGCAGTTGAGGATGACTAAGAGCTAAACAAATCCATGTTACCTCCTGAAAAGTCTTATAAAAGATTTACAACAATAATTTGAAGGTGAAGAGAAAATGGTTTTTGTAACACACTAGCATCAACAACAGAAAGCTGGGTCCTACATAACAAAGGTATTTCCATTGATTTTCAAAGAAGAGGAGACATTTTAAACATCACCTTTTCAGCACCTACAGTGAGACCAGATATTTACTTTCATTTTGGGGTGACGACATAGCACTGCCCTATCTGTGAGTATGCTAAGGTAATGGCAACATGTATTGTTTTCTCAACAATAGATGCTTTTGTAAAGGGAATTTGTCTACTTCATGTGCCCATTTTTCATTTGCCAAGAGGTTCACACAAAAGTTTGAGGTGAGGTGACCCACACATGTGGGTAGGATGTGCCTTTGGGCCCCCCTCTGTAGGTTTTCCAGATTTGCCTGAATGGAAGGAGACCCTGTGTGGAAGAGCTGAAAGTTGAAGGGCCCATATATCACTTCTGGCTAGAGAACACTTTGGGGTTACCCTATAATGAGCTACAGAGTGTTACTGTGCAGAGAGAAGACGTTATTATCTGAGACTCAATCTTGGATAAGTGGCGGACAATTCATGGATGCATGCGGAGATGGACTTTTATCCACTTCTTGGCGGAATAGAAAACAGATGTAATAAGCACTTTCGCTACAAAAATCCTATATACAGAAAACATATACACCTCAATGTTTTCTTCCATGGAAGAAAACATTGATGTGAAGGATAGCTTTTTGTCAAAATATGCCATCCATTTTTATCCATTTTAATTTGTTGGGATGCAAAGCAGGCTGGTGTTTTTCAATTGGCATCATGAGAAAAGAAGAATACAGTCAGATTAGACGACCTGGTTTTCATGTCTGTGACCGATTAAAACGCAACAATCTGGTCTTATACAATTGTCATTTGCAACCTACAACACAAAAAAGGAATAAGCCTGTGCATTAACATTAAAGTGAAAACAGTTACTTTAGAAAGAGAGATATCTTAATGCTGCTGTTATTAAAAGTTTTCCACTTGAAAGTACAATCCATTCAATTTAAGTTTTGATAGGAACCAAATCATAGTAATTGCTGTGCGATTAACAGTTGAATGAATGATTTATCTCTGAACGTTTTAAATCAATATAAACAATTCTTCATTCAAATTTAGTATAGCTTATGCAACAGCCATTATTGTAAAAGAATTTATATTTATAATTGATTTTTGCAGCCATTCTGTTTCACATCCATCACAACTATACAGCTCTATACAGCTCTATACAGCGAAACAAAAGTCCATCACTGTCCCATAATGCACAACAAACTGTTTTATTTTATTGCCTGTGTGCTGTTGAAATTGATATATTGGTCACTCACTGCACAAATAATTATGCTCTTCAGAGTAAAACCAATCTGTCCATCCAAGCTGCTGCTTATTATAAAGTGCTTAGAAAGCAGGAAGATGCTAAAAAACAAATTTGATGGTGCAATTTGCTTAGCTGATTTCCCTAGTTGGTCACATTTAGTGATCATGTCTCATTTTATGCACTCAGTCATTCAATTACTTCAACCAAGCATTTATTTTCTGTGTCTTTTTTACAAGTCACCTTTCATTTTATGTGGTTCTTAAAATGCAGACTAACCAAAGAAAGCTGTGTAATGTAAAATATAATTAAAAAAAAAGTTTGCTAAGGTTGTGAAGCAACCTAAAATGAGCAGAAATCTGTCATGAAGAAACATGCAATTTTGAATATTCAAAATGCAGTCATTTAAAAGATTTTTCCAAGAGAATATTTTTTAAAATTGCATCCCTAGAATAAGACATAAAGCATTTTCTGTGTTTTCTCATCTGAGAAAGAATAAAGCTACATACTCTGCAGAAAATGTAGACGTCTTGTTTATGTGAGCTACTGAAGATTAACATGATGGTGCTGCTGTGAAGCTACTGGGTTTAACCTAAGCACAAAATAAGCAGGACACACAAAGAAACATGTTTATAACATTAAAGTTACAAAGGTTATTCTGATTGACATAGTTGTTCAAAAGACTTCTCCATTCCTAAGGCTTTATTATTCAGCTACAATATGTATTTTTGAAACTGAATCAATCATTTGGAAGAGTGAATATCAATCCATCAGAGCCTTCTTAGAGCTCCACACAACAGTCACCTTAGCCCTGAGATGTCTGCATAATTGACATCCAGAGCAGCCGATTCACTTCAGCTGAGATGTGCCATGTTGACGTGTCCACTGCTTGGCAGGATAATGATTCTGAATGGAGCCTTTCATGGGTGCTTAGACCCTGTTAGAAAAGCAATGAGTCTGTTTACTCATCTCTCAAGGCGAGAGACAAGGCAAGAGTACATTTTCTATGCCATGTGCCTGTTTTTTTGGGGGGTTTTTTTTGCCTCAACAAGATTATAGAAGAATGATTTTGGCATATTTTATGAAACTTTGAGATGTGGAATAGGCAGATAGAGGTCAGAGCTCTGTAAGTACGTCACACTTTAATCAAACACTCAATGCAGCTGTGGAGGTTCTAGGTGACGCTCCCTTTCAGGGTGGTGTGGGATGCTGGTGCCGATCTCCATCTAGCAAGAGGCTGGTTAATCCTACAACTACTGAACGTGGCTCCAAAAATTGAAGACTTTGTCTTTAAGCAGATTTGCACACTGCAATCTGTTTTTATGTATTGCTTTTGAAGTAATGACTTCTTCCTCACTGATTGGCTTTTAAGCCTATATCAGTAGAGAACTTGTGTCACTGTTGATAATGACTTTCTCCTCCCCGCCAGCATCTACACAAGGTTTTTTTTTCTAGATTTGATGCTTATATTTCACATCAAAAACACGTCAATCTTGTGGACATGGCACCCACTTCCTTCCTTAACATTATTTTGGCTGGAAATTCACACAATGTTTGTACTTCACTAAATTTGTTTGAACAGATGGACACGACATATGTTAGCATATTGTATTGAATTAATAACCAGAAGCGAACAAAGTTACTACAGGTCATATGGGCTTTACCAAATTGTTTGAAACCATATCAGTCTTAGTGTATTTAAACTTTTGACTTAGAAAATAATAATAATAATAAAAAAAAGGTTCTCTAATATTGCTGACTCCTATGATCGTGGCATTTAGAAAATGGAAAAAAATGTAGCTTCGACAGTAAAGAAGTATGAAACGGTGAGGGTATAATTATTCTTATCATTAAAGTTATAAAAAGAACATTTAAATATGTCAACTAAAAATAAAAAAGTAGCACAACATGACAGAAAATCAAACATGTTTATCTGTTCAGTACATTTGCAGAGACGCAAATCCTGACTACTCAACTAAATCCAGGGCTATAACTTTGTGTTGCAAGTTGGTGGGGACGAGGAGGGGTGGGCAATGAGTGGTGTAATGGAAAATTTTATAGTGTGCTCCTCACCCCTCTTCTGCTTTAGGTATTTCTACATAGTCTTATCATGAGATTGGTCAAGCTGCTCTCACATAGACCTCTGCAGTGTCATATAACAGCATGGGAGAGCTCCTTGATGCTGGAGACTATCTAAGTGTTACTTCCCCAACGTAGAACTTATCTGCCCTCTTTAGCATGAAAGAACAATCCCCTATTCTTAACAACTGACAAATGGCAAGACCGTCTATGTTGAGCTCCACAGAATCCCTGGTACATCACAATCAGGGATTAACACCTCTAGTCCAATCAAGTTTCTCTTGTCTGACCAGACCCTATAAAAGGACGCCAGATCCACTGTTGGTTAGAGCAGACTTGACAGACTCCTTTGACTCTGTATTTCTGTTCTCACCTTGCAAGGTTTTAAAAAATTTCTTATTTCTTCTTATCCAGACTCTTATAAAGTAATTTCTTCCATGACAGGGGGCGCTGATGCACCCACAGTTACTGGAAGACCTTTTCTATTTTAGTGCTAAGAATAATGCCAAAACTTGCATGTGAATGCCACACAGCCTTATTCTATAGACCTTTTTCACGACAACCGGAAGCTGCATCTGATAGGGCTGGGGTACTTCCTGTTTTATTGGCTGTATTTCAAGTACGTTTCTCCTCCGGTCCTTTTCATCATCCTTACTTAATTTGCCAGCACTTTCTTTCACTGATGAGGAGGAAATCGCAGCGGCGAATTCGCCCAACAA
>CAEGAE010021806.1:0-34317 GCA_903067095.1 Girardinus metallicus | reverse complement strand
GTATTTGTGAGCCTGCCTCTTTATTATTAAATTGAATATAATTTCAGATTTTTGTATAACTTTTCTTCAGGCTAACTTAGAAAGTGACCTATTATTGTTACAGGTTAATTTTCTAAACTACAAAATAGTAGCTCGTAGAGAAGCTCATATATGAAAAATTGGACTGATATTGATATCCAATAGTAACACCGGTGTTATGGCACATTTACCAATATTTTATTTTACCATTTATTTTATCCGATTACTCGATTAATCGTAAGAATAATCGATAGATTACTCGATTACTAAAATATTTGTTTACAACAGCCCTACTTAATTTTTCAAAAATTGTTCCATTTACTTCACACTTGAATTAATATGACAGAAATGTTTTTGTGGACAAGTAAAACTTAAATCAAGAAGAAGACAAAGTCACCAAGTTGGCACTCGTGTGAATATTTAGCTAAACTAACTTCTCCTGATGGATTTGCACCTTTTGTCAAAATTCAAAAGGCATTCATCCATCCAGTTTGTATTTCACTGGTTCCATATTTGTGTATGAAATATACACAGTGTATCTAATGAACTGTAGCTGTGACACGTAAGATCATCTCCACTGGAAAACATGACAAGTAAATGTAACGGGTAGAAAATTACCCTAAATCCAACTCTGGACTCCTCCTGCTAAATGGGAAGTACGACATTATGAACGGTTTTTAAAAAAAATGTAATTTTGCTTTTTAAAAAAATGAATTAAAAATGTGTGGACTTTTCTTTTTGCTAAGCTTTAACATCACCTGCTGGCGTGGGTATGTCTCATCCTTCAAAAATTTCCGTATTCTTGATGAGATGAAAATGGAGACAAAATAAAAAATATACAAAGTAATGCATAAGGCTTAGAAAACAGTAAAAAAAAACCCACTGTGCTGTCTGTCCTCATATTTTTAACATTGTTCAGCTAAGGTAGCAAACAGAGGAGCATGCAAGTCCTCAAACCGAGGCTGAGCTCAGTACTTAGAAATTGAGAGAGCGAGAACGGAGCATATTGCACCTCAGTGTGTGAGGGATTTGTTACTTTGAAGTGTTTTTGGGTGAAATGCGTCTGACGCTCATTTTGGAGGGGCTGGTTCTCTGCTGCAGCTGCAATCAGCCTTTGTTTTTCACTCACAGAGCAAAATAATGAGACGGGAACGTCTCTGTTTTCTCCTCAGCCGCCGCTCGCAGTCTTTCTTCCCCTTCCCTTCTTCCTACTTGCTGCTTTAATTGCACTGCTGTGTTATTCTTACTTCTGTTAAATCTCTGTTGCGAGTTATCAGTTTGCCCTTCAACACCGTGTTGTCCCCGACTCGCTGGGTTCTGCAGCTCATGTGTTTCTCTCCTGCTCTTATGGGCGCTCTCATGTTGAGCAGCACACATACATGTGTCAGGCTGTCTTTCCCCATCTTTGTCACGACGCCCTCCTCTGTCTGCAGTGATCAGACGAAGAGTGCTTTTTCTGTCTGCACACATGAAATGTATGAAGCAGGTTTCATGCATGGAGTCGGTGTGAGTGGAGGTTGTGTTTATGTTGATGTTGGGCAGAGTTGAGGTCTGACACGTGTAAGAACCGATAAAGAATTGAACTTTTACTGCAAAAGCATAATCTGGGTGAAGCTAAAGGCGATTTGAGGATTAGTTTTATGTTTAATTTGACAACAACAGATCTCTCAGTCAAGCTAGGGCAGGGGGCGGCTACCCAAAATGTTGAAAGAACCATATTGGACCAAAAATCTAATTTGTCCGGAGCCGCAAAAAAATTAAAAGCCTTATATAAGGCTTATAATGAAGGCAAAACAGGCTTTAAGTGTTTATATTAGCCTATTATCAAAATGTCTATACATAACTAGCATTAATAATTGTTTATTTTCCCTGCAGTGACGCACCACGTGACTCTGTTGTACGATGGTGCTTTAAGTTTACCTCCCGTTACAATAATAATCTATTATGTTTCGTTGCATTAATACAACTAAAGAAATGCAATAAAGAAATCAGATTTTTGATGTCATTTTTATTATGAAGATCGACAGGGAAAGATATTTTTCCTTTTGGAACTCGGAAAATCTGCTCCCAAAATGCAGTTTGCATAACGATCTCTCCTTGTAAATAATCACCGTTAAGTGTGTGATCGAAAAAAAACAACAAAGCGGAACGTGCCCCTTATCGGGGCAACAAAAATAAAACGCAACCTGCAGTTATAAAAATAAAGCAGCTGCCTTTTGAAAAGGTAACGTATATAAAATTAAACTAATACAGTTTAAGTTTGATTTCTGTGCAAATGCCAAGCAAGTCAGTGCAATGGTAAAACATAGCAGCATCCTCGGACCTGAGCAGCAAAACACAGTAATATCGCAAAGTGTCATTCTAAATATAAACTGACAAAAATCACTAATCAATAAAAACAACCACTTTGTTACTAAATATATGTGCCTATGGTACGTGTTTAATGTGACTTCTGTTTACGGACATCACTGGACAGCTTCTCAACATCCGGTAAGATGTAACTTTAATCTTGACGAGGCAGCTAATGTAGCGCCTTCTCTGAAAATGTCTTAACACATTACCGTATTTGTCGGACTATAAGCCGCAACTTTTTCCCCCCACACTTTGAACCGTGCGGCTTAGAGCCCGGTGCGGCTTATATATGTGCGTTTCCAGTTTTTTTTTATTTTTTTTTTATAAATTTGTAGGTGCGGCTTGTAGTAAGGTGCGCTCTCTAGTCCGGAAAGTACGGTACTCTTTTTGTTACTTGACAACTTCTTGCTACACAGCAAACATTCCGGCGATCCTTCCTCATTGGCAATGAATGCAAATGATTCGGTCCAAGAAATGTAGAATTTCTCCTTGGCTATTTTCTTCTTTTCCTCTTTTCCCTCCATGGCCCACCACTACACACCCGTCGGTTTGCTTACAACAGCCACCTGCCTCGCGCCCCCAGCTGACAGAAACGTGTCGCAGGCTATGACGCAAATCTTTGTTGACAGAAATGTTGAAATTTAATATTTATTCTACACATTTTTATAGCATTGGAAAACGTTAAGAATGATTGTGTCGTGTTTGTCCTCCTCCAGAAACCATATGAAAACAAAAAATATATTTCCCACCCCCACCTTTTTCTATTTTCAAACATTTGTGAAACAGCTCTAGTGAGCCACTGGGGCAGCGCTAAATAGCCGCAGGTTGCCGACCCCCGAGCTAGGGGGCAAATAAACCTAAATCTTAAATACGAAATAAAATACATATACATTTTAGTAGAATATGTACAGTTGAAACCAGAAGTTTACATACACTCAATAAAAATACGCACCTCGCTGTGGATGCCGATAGCTGTGGGTGGGAAGGATACAATGAATCTGAAGAAGCCTCTGACTGGAGAGTCTTTGTTGTTGCATAACAGCCTCAAACACTAAATAAACCTTATATACATCGATACGCACAGTCCCACGTAGAAGCTAACGTCGACTGATCTCTGCTCTTTGGGGTATAGCTAATCGGCAGCAAGGAAAACGAATGTCGCTCAGCCAACAGCGTCTCAAGTACCATTGCGTTCAGCCTCAACCAGCTGCTTTTTCTTAAAACAAAACAAACAAAAAAACTGCTAATAGGCAAATTTATAGCTACGTTCACCAGAAAAAGCTGCAAATAGGTGAATCCCTGAATACTGAAGAGCAAACAGGCGGGGCCCACTGCAATATTAGTCATTTGATGATTGATGTCACCAATATATATTTTACCAGTAGAGTTTTTATCCTAAACGTCCTCGAGCTGCTGAAGACATTTTTGCTTGATTGTTGACTGTTACTTGCACTTGTTGACCAGCAGGTGGCAATGTTTGGAGTGGCGCACAAGCTTAAATTCAATTTAATAGCTCTCCGCTGTTGTTCTGTAGGAAAGAGCTAGAATAAACTCCAGCAGGTGGAATCAATATGTATTTAATAAAACCAGGAATATTTTTTTCTTGTGAACAGGTGAATTCAGTCACAATATTCATGATTGCAATAATCCTTTGCAATATGAAAGTCAGGCATCAGACTGAGCCTTCAGAAATGAATGATGACCCATGATGTTACTGTAAAGGAGGCTTCCCCTTTCTCAGATTTTCACTCCGTCCCACCTTTTCTGCATTCCTTGTTCTGTCTTACGTCAGTAGCCGCATACGTTAGCATTCACATATGTATCCAAATGGTGCAGATGTAAAGATTTGCCGCTTTCAATGCAGTCGGAGCGGACGCTTGTCGGTGTTTCTGTGGAGGTCAACTCACCTACGGCCTTGAGCGAGGTGTACTTATTGAAGCCAATTCCCAGGTTGTTGTGAGGGTGAGACAAGGCCATGGCCGGTCCCAGCGGGGATAGAGCTGCGTTGTTCAAGTGGTTGTGATCTAAAAGAGAGACAGACACACAGAGAGAGAAAATAGAGTGAGTCATTTTCTCACAAGGAAGCAAGAGCTTTGGGAAAAGTAAAGAAAGAAGCTGGTACATATTGACCTCAAGCACTGCTGAGGATTTTTATAAAAAAAAAAAAAAAAGGAAAAATCAAGTTTGCACCAAACTAAGAAACCTAGAGAGTGCAGGTATTATAATTTTTTTTATTATCCTGAGTTACATCAATTTGTCAACTAAGTGAAAGTAAATTCAGGTTGATGAAAATTGATGTGAAAGGTGAATAAAGCAGGGAAAGAGCGAGACTGCAAACAAGAGTTGGTGAAAAGAAAAAATACCCCTTGACAGGCGAGATTCTGAATGTACAGAAAATGAATGGATGAATAAAACAAATTCATTTGAACCCGAATATGACTTGTTTTATAATCCAGGTAATGATTTATTCTATATTTGGTTGCTGCCCTGAGACAGACTGGTGACCTGTCCAGGGTGTACCCCGCCTCTCACCCGGAACGTAGCTGGAGATGGGCACCAGCAACCCTCCCGACCCCATTAAGGGACAAGGGTGAACAGAAAATGGATGGATGGATATTTGGTTGCCTTAATAATAGGGTTGTAACAATTCCTCAAATGGTTCGAGTACCTCGATTGTTAAAATTCCTCGAGGAAAATTTATCTGCCTCGAAGCTTCGTAAGATTGTTGTATTATTTAGCACACCGTGTTGCATCGGATCATCGTTTGTGTTGGGCATCGCTCTTACTTCCACCTAAGAGTTGTTGCTCATTGCTAGCAGCATAATGGCAAAGAGAGACAGAGGGAGACTGAGAGAGACAGAAATCTGATTACTCGATTAATCGTAAAAATAATCAATAGAGTACTAAAATATTCTTTTACAACAGCCCTACTTAATACCAGATATATGGGATATAGAGAGGATCGTCACATCTGACCATCCAGTACTTGTACAGGTCTTAGATCAGGAAAAGAGCAACTAACATATCTGCAGACCCCACACATCCTGGACACAAACTGTTTTGACATGCATGCTACTATTTGCTATTTACTAATGTTTGCAAAAACCAACTACCGCAGTGACAGTTTTTTTTTGTTTCTCTAATGAACACAAGTTAAAATCCTAATTCATTGGATTAAACCGAAACCCAAAGCCAGTAGTGTTAAGTAAACCAAAGCAAAGGACTGAGTTTGACCGAGGACTGAGTAACCCAAACTAAAAACAAATGGGTTTGAGTTTGTTTTTAACCCAACAGGTTCAAAAAGCTGGCAGATGTTGAACAGAAGACATCACCACAACAATGACACATAAATAAATCTGTTCCCAGCAGGTTATGGCGTTGCAGACTCAGACTCTGGCGCACAAACAAGTGCTCCAAACCGAAACGCATCGGTGGAGAATCAGGCGAGTTGGGAAATGGGACGGAGAGGCAGAGAGAAAGCCAGAGAGCGAGGAATGTGACACCAGTGCTGACTGATTGAATTAGAAATAGATCTTCACTTCCCCGTGTAATTGATATGCAGCAGCGACACGCCGTGTGTGGCGCGGCGTGCAGGGGAGGCCCGGCTGCGTGATGCAATTGTATCCGCACGTTGCTGTGGGACCGAGATGGCTTTTGTCTTCTGCGACAGGCACCTGCTCTCCTCACTCGGCCAGAAATGTGAAGTCGGGCAACTTTCTCTGAGCTAAGGTAGTGTTGGTGACGTTTTATGCTATCCTGTAGCGATTACGTAACATTTAAGTAGTAGTTTCACCTCCTTGGGCCGTCCCGCACCACGTCTTCATACTGGAGAGGCAATAGTGGAAATAATTAAGTGGACGGAGAGAGAGAGAAATAGACAGAGGGAGTTGAAAAACAGAAAACTAAAAGCGCAGATAGACAGACAGAGAGAAAGAAAAAAAACAGCAGTGAATTGATGGAAAGGTCCTTGGCCGGTCTCCAGTTTGACCAGAGGGCTGTTCCGGGCCACCAGAGAGAGAGAGAGAGAGAGTTTGTTTATTACAGCATAGATGTTGTAATGCGCAGACCAGCCTTATCTTTCTCTGCTGAATGGGATTTCCAGACTCCTCATTCAGCAGGGCAATACAAACCAAATAAAACGTATCTAGCAGAACAGCGAATACGGCATTTGTATGATACATCTTTTGTCTCTTTTTAATTTAGAACGATGACTAGTTTTACAATGACTGACAAAAGGCTTGGGGAAGCTGCAGGTATCAAGTTATAAAGACCTTTTGCAAAGGTAAAATTTTAAAACTAAAACTTTTACCTCCTGCCATTTCTCTGGTTTACAGTCAGTTTAGAGAGATTTCTGGAGAAAGTCCCAAAGTGACCAGAGTGTTGAAGTAAAACAAGCCGACTCTATCTGGTTCTTTTTGTCACTCTTACACTTTTTTTTTTCTCACCACCTCCAAAAGAGTCAGTTTTTTGGGGTGTTTTCAAAGTCACTTGTTAAAAATACTGTTTGACAAACTCCAAGCCGGTTGGAACCTTTTTAAATACAACCAAATAGATCATGTTATGTTGTCGTTTTAAATCTTTTTATGTGTTTAGTACCTCAAGATATTATCATAGTATGAAATCTCTGGTCCATGTCTATAGAGATTAAGTTAGTTTATATCTTAAAAAAAAAAAATTACTACAAAAATCAAAATCTTGTGTTAACACTTGAATTAAATCCAAATTCAAAGTTTATTTTGCCCAGTGACTCAGATTAGGTCATTTCACATCAGATTTGGCAACAACAGCTTGGTGATTATGTAAAAGTCATGCATATATAAAACATATAAAATGTCATCACAGGATTTTTATGTGTTCCTTTTCAGTGGGACACAAAACTATTTTACACATAAGCCGAAACACAGCTACAACTGGAAGGTCAGAGGTCGTATGACACACGAATGTTTTATCGTGCCTAAAAAAGGGTCAGAGTTTGAAAAAATAGTTTTATAATTCAATCGCCAAATCTCCAATTCCAAAACACTTGCAAACTGCTCAAGATAATCGGCAAGGCTCGGTAAATAAAATCCCAGCTTTCATTTCCAATTATAAACAACTGACACAGTGATAGATTAGATATTTTACCCTCTGCGTCCACAAAACAAGGAACACATCTAAAGCAACACGCAGTTCATAAACATGATGCATCTTGATTTCACAATTTTAGCTTAGCAGCTTCTGATGATGTTTCACGATTAAAGAGACTTTGACGGCGCACAGAAACCACATACATTCATCCCGGAGTTTAAAAATTCCTCTTCTAACGTGAAGATGTAAAACAGAAAGCTCTTATAGGCATGTCAAACACAGGTAAACAAATATATTTGCTGCTTGAGTCAAAATTGTAACTAACAAGTCCTGACTGGCTAAACAAAAGACCCTCTTTGATCACTTTTCTGCTTCCATCCTCATCTTAGAGGAAAGCAAACTCATCCCCACAGCGAAGGTCAACTGTGTTGTCAAAGCAAGAAGTAAAACATTTTATCTCTCAAGTTTCTCGAGTTTCAGCCCCTCCTAAAGTCTGATGTTGTCTGCGTCATCACTCCAGACATTTGACGTTCGTAGTATGTCAAGAAACGCTTAAGAGGAAGTGGAGTGGATAGACGGAGGGGTTGTAACGTTGAGTTCAACAGCTGTCACATGGCATGTTTCTCATAGCTCAGTGTATTTCACTCCCACTTGCCAGGACTTGTGGTTGGGAGGACAAAAAACAAAACAACAAGGCTGAATTATTTTTGCATAGTCACAAGTTAAAACGTTGATGCAGTTTGCGTCGTTCCATGTGGATTCTGCTCCAGCCTTGATAAGAGTTTGACACCAAAATGTTCATAATTTATTTGAAACCAACAGTTCTGTCAGTTTGTCTCTGCAAGCTGGATATATTGCCGCAGATTCATGATTGGATTTAGACTTTAATTAGGCCATTCCAACACAAATAATTCTTACATCCTTACAGAACATATCGCTGTCTTTTTACCTATTTAACGGAGGGCGACAGCCAGCAAAAATGGTGTTTTGTCCATTTCATACAGTATGACCTGCTGGTTCGGGAAGCTTTCCAAGGCCACCGATTCCCAAAAAGGGAATTTATTCAGAATTGCATTCCTGCGATTCTGAATAAATTGTCCTACATTTCGCCTGCACGCGCGTTTGTGGGTTTGCACATTGTTTCTTCGACGCGCCATTGTGCAGAAGCCTCAGAGGGGAGGCACTCGTAAGGATTTACATTTATGTTTATTAAAGAGGCGCGCGCAGGAGAAGCGGGTGTGAAGCGTTGGTTGAGAGTGATGAAATGTCTGTGGACGTTGATTTCTGAGCGCATCATCCGAGGCTTTGCCGAGTGCGTGTCCGCGGCTCCTGTGTGAACAGCCGCACAGAAACTTTTATTTTCAGTGTGCGTGCTTTCCTGCCAGGATGCATTTGTTTTGGTTGGTATGTGTGTACCTTGTTTATGTGCGTGTGTGTTTGTGTGCGCGAGAGACAGTGTGTGGGTGCAGGCAGTCAGCAGAGCACCGCTGGGTGATGGCCTAATTCGGCAGGGCTCAACATCAAAGAGGCTGACTGCTGTAAGGGCTTCAGCCGGCCTTACTCTGACATGACTGCAGTCACACACGCACGCACACAAGTACACAGAGATAAAAAGAGGAAGAAAGGAAAATAGATGCAAAGAGGTAGGAGTCGCAGAGAAGGGAAAAAAATAGTGCGGTGTTGTTTAATGCATTGAGTATTCTGTGAAATGCAACCTGTTTCTGACTCAAAAAGAAAATCAAAAAACAAAGGATGGAGTTCCCTTATAACTCTACTTTCTTTTTTTTTACAAACTTGGATTATTTTGCCTCTTTACATCTTGATTTATAAACTGCACTCTGCTCAAAATTAAAGTTGTTGCCGTGTACGTCGCATTTTTAGTCGAATCCAAGAACGAGAAGGAGCCAGATCAATTATCGAGATGAACTTTGGTGAACAAATCAAACGTGATGGTTATGGATCCATGACAGTGTGGAGGCAAAGGGAAGAAAAAATCTTTCTCAGAAAGAAAAACCTCCATCTTTAGCGAACCAAACGTCTTCTGTTTCTCACGGGAAGCATCATGGGATATAAACAGAAAGGCAGTTTTTGAAACAAATATTAACTAAATCTCTATGAAATAATAATTACAACTCAAAATAGTTACTTAAATTATAATATCCCAAGTAATAAGACAAAACGATTGTGCAGCAAAAATTTTCAATTTAAAGTTAAGAAATGTTTCCAGAGGTCATGAAAGGTCAACCTGTCCCCCACCTCCTTCTTCAAATCAGAAAAGATTGGTGTCAATCAACCCGACTACGTTTGTGCAGCAAACATTTTTGTTGGCGCCGCTTTGGCTTTGAAGATATTAATGAAAGTTTAAAGGTCAAAAGGTCAACCAGCCCCCACATTTTTACAAAATCAAGATGACCTTTGAAATTTCATTAAGCTCTTCAAAGCCAAAGCAGCACAAACAAAAAAAAAATTGCTGCACAAACATAGTCAAGTTGATTGACACCAATCTTGTCTGATTTGAAGAAGGTGCTGTTTTCAAAGAGTGTCGCCAGAAAATATTTCAGGAATGCATAAATTGACTAATCGGAGCCTGCTTTCTGTTAATAAAACGGACAGAAATAGAAACGTTGGTAAACAAAAACATTGCCCAATTCTTTCTTTGATTATTTATTGCATAAGGCAGCTTCTTCAGTGTGGGTGGCATGACTGAAACATATGGACCTGTCCCATTTTTTTTTTTTTTTTTTTTACGTCTTTACGCTCATTTCAAAGCACTACAAGTTTGAAGTTTGTCTAAAGAAAATGACCTCCTTTTCCAAATCAAGCACACACCCACAAAGAATGAGCAGATTTCTACATCGCCTCTGATCTCTCTTTTTATCTTTTCCTGCTCACCTATTTATTCCCGGAACTCATCTTATAATTCTCTTTGTGAATGGAAGAGGGGCAATCTGTTGCTGACTCGTGCAGCGAAGTGTGTGTGGGTGTGTAGTATTCTTCTCAAACTCTGACGTCTTTGAAGCGCACGTGGACGCTCTCATGCATCAGTTGTTCCAACACTTCATTAAAAAACCTAAAGAAATCATTCTGGTAACTGAACTTAAAGGTTGTCCTGATTCAAACAGAGAGAACAAACAAGGTGTGTGCATCTTTTTGTTTGGTGTTTGACAACTTCTGGATTCGAACGTAGCTGTTCATACTCATCACACAAACATTTTATGTAACTTCATTCCCACGGGGACGCGAATATGAAGCCTCCTTTGTGTTTTAATTATTGAATTCTCCTCTGAAACATCGACTCCCGACCACTTTCTCCTTCCAAATTCAAGCATTTACATGCCAATTGGTTATCTCTGTGTTTACCAAATTACGCGAGAATTGGACAATTTGTTCTGGGTGCTTAACTTGGTCTGTAATTGTTTTTGTCAGCCGGTATAATTCGAAGCTCCGGTTATTTACATGCTCTAATGAATCGGCCTTTCTGGTGCTAAATGGCATGTCAGAGTGCGGAGTTTTACGCCGCAATTTCGTTTTCAATACCGTCTCCATTCTCCTCCTCCTCTCTCACATGCTCCATTTGCTGAGTAAATGAAGGCTAAGCCCCCAAATAGGCCATTATTTTCTGTCTCTATCCGACACATTTCAAACAGAGTCGTGCTAGTCAGCACTTCCGCACAATGCAGTAAACCGCCGTGCAGTCCCACTCGCGCTTGCTCTCAGTCAGCTAGCGGTAAAAACCGGGCAGTGGTCTTTACTTCCACTGGGTCGACAGCTGAGAAGCGCAAACTGAGATCCGAACGAAGAAGAAACGGAATAATAAAAAGGCAGAAACACAGAGATGAAGGGAGGGATGTAAAACAGAGCGACATTAAGAGGGGAAGATTTTGCAACTCCGGTGCTCACACCAAAAAAAAAAAAAAAAAAAAAGAACGTTAGCAGAATGAAAGATATAGCACCTCTTAGGTTTATTATTAGAAAATCAGCTGGCACTTTTCAAGTTTGCTGCTGCACTCCGTTTACTTCCTAGTAATTATTTGGTTTACTCTGCATTGAAAAGAGTTGCCTTTACATAATGGTTATGTAAAGAAAACCCAACCAGATGAAAAACTCCAAGATTCTCCACAGGGGATAGCAGGGCTTGGCTAATTATCTGCTACAGGAGCTAGCTTAGATGTCATGTGAATTACTCCTTTCTCAGAGTGCAAATTTTTAGAAGTTTCAACTAAAATGAGGAAGTTTTAACTAAGTTTAGTCCAAAGATAACGAGTTAGGATTCTTATTTGTTTTTTTATGAGCTTGTTGCTTCTCTAGAGTTGGTAAATGTTGCTAACTGATGTCTCATGCTAGTTAGCATATCGACTGCACCACCACTTTGGCTTGCAGTGACTTCATCCCGCCTGCTTACTCTTGATTCTCTTCTGTGATTTTTGTTGCCGTAACAGAGGTTTCAGGGAAGCAGGTCAAAATTCATAGGAAGAACTAAATACACACAATACTGGAAGAATTGTGTGTATTTTTCACGCGTGAACTTTTTCACACTAATGCATAATTGTGAGTTTATTGCAGATTTTTCACAAAAATGGCAAAAAAAACCACTGGCTCTAAGAGACTGTTTACTCCCACCTGCAGGTGGCAGTATTTCTTCTACTAAATAGATGCCTCAGCTTTACTTTATGTCAAGTTATAATCCATAAAAATGATACAGCGAGTATCAAAAAGTCGTATTTACCGTCATTAATACGCGCAAACATTGCTAAATTACTACCACAGACACTTTTTTATTCCAAAAAAAAAAAAAAATCACAAAAACAATCACAAAATCCTGAAAAGATGTTCAATCTTTTATTTATATTTTAACAGATATTATCAACACATTGTGGGGCAACCGGCCCTTTAAGTACATTCATGACCTTGATTTGGCCCAAAAGGAAGATGAGTTTGACAGCCCTGAGGACGAGAGAGACCAGAGACAGTGGCGAGGTCACAATATGAGCACAACATGAGGCCAGAGGTACTGTGGAATGGTTTTGATTTAAGTATTAAAATGGCCCAGTCAAAGTCTGGACCTAAATACAACAGAGAGTGTGTGGTGAAACTGGAAAACTAACATGTTACACAATTTGCCCTCAAGGAAGGCATTCTAAAACCATTACTGCAATAAAAAAACAAAACAAACTTTTGTCTTAAAACTCTTACCAGTGCACATCAGGGGAACCAGATATTAGCATTAGGCTAACAGTTTGCAGCTTTAAATCTCATTTGTGCCCAGCACTAATTAGATCAAGAGTAACAAACCAGGCAAGCTGTGAGAATTTTACACATGGTTTCCATTTGTTTATATATTATGATTGAGTAAATGTAGTTTTTTTGTCTTCTATTTAGCTCCTGCTAATCTGGAGCTGTTTGGAGACCAGACTTCATCATCAGGGTTGGGCGGAACAAATCTGGCACGGTCAAAGTGCTTCAATACGGCCATATTGCACTGGATTTTAATGGCTCTTTAGACTTGGTACTGTTTTTTAAAACAGAAATGAAGTCATACTCGAGATAAATAGTAACTTTATGCCTGCTAAGTTTTGACATATTTTTAAAAGGCTTCCTCATTGTTCCATTTAACCAAAAATGGCCTACAATAATTTGTAGATATTTAGATAATGGATGGGGAAACCATAAGTAACCCAATTAAAACCGTGTAACTCCTGTAACACCGTCACTCTTTAAATCTCTGCAAATTCCCACCAGACAAGCTTCTCGTTTTCTTTAAGCGATTCAGAGCAACCTGCCTGACGCTAAGTGTTTGTGTTGGTCTGTGTGAGTACATACGTGGTACAGGGATAGTCTTTCCTTCTAAACTTGGAGAACCAGTGAATTATTAAACTCATCCGAGAGCCGAACATGCCCTTTCATCACAGCGGCTCAGCCAAGCAGCTCCCGGGGCTTCTTCCATTTGCATTTACTAATCTCCGAGCATCGGCTCGGCGCCCGCTACAGGCACGGCCCGCTACCAGTTACATCACAACTGGTATCTAATCTGAGAAGAAGGTGAAACTCTTCACCATTTCTCTAAGTATTCGCCTTCACCTGGATGAGTCATATCTAGCATCAGTCCTCTAGATAACCTAAAGTTTCTAAAACGTTGGCTTAAATACGACTACAGGGGCTTCAAAAAAGTATAAACTTCCATGCTTGCATGCATCATAGATACTTTGTTAGTGGCAGCAAAAGACTTGGGACTGGGGTGGACATAGACCTAAATTCAACTGAAAATATGTGGCTGATATTTTCATTTATTCTTCATCTAGTTTGACAGAGTTTGAGCAATTTAGCAAGAAAGAATGATCAAACATTTCTGCCGACTGATTTACCCCTAGGGCAATTACATGTGTTGACTCATGGTCCAAATATTTAAACGGTACACAGCAGGCGAATGCGACCCAAATCCGATTGTTTTTGCCCAGATTTGACCCATTTCAAGGTAGTTTAAATGGCCCAATCCTGATCAGACTTGAGCCACTTCCATATGTGGTACTAAATCAGAAACGCATCCGATAGTTTTCCAAAGCGTCTGCAGTCTGAACAGTGTCGCGTTTAGCCCAACTTTTATACCGTTGACATGAGGCGTGTCATAATTCCGCATTAGTTGTGCTTTCTTTTTCGTCTTATGATTTTGTCACATTCCTATCAGCTCCCAATTGCTGAATAAACTTTTAAAATGATCCAAAGATGGCGCCGATGTGCATTCGGGTCGTTTTGAGATCATAAGCTATTCACACAAAAGTCTGACTGCAGTCACGTCATTCAGTAGCATGAATGTCCACACACACACAAAAATGGATTTCAACAAAAAGAAAATATGAATTGAGCATCAAGACCTGCAGTGTGATCATCGCCCATAAAAACAATCGTCCTGTTGCTCTTTTTTAGCATAAAGAATTATCTTTGCAAACGGGATCTCAGGCTTGTTTCCTGTTTTGTTGCTCCAATTAAAAAGAGTAGGGAGTGAAATGTCTCTGTCAGCACAGCAACACTATCTCAGACTGATTTAAACACCTTGGAAGGATCAACAAAAGTGCTAATTTAATTATCTGCAGGCTGATTAATGAGAGGGAAGCTTCATTCGTGGTTCATTAGTAGTTTATTAGTTTGCAGGAATGATTAATTCTTAATGAACAGAGATCCGTCATTTTAGAGAATCTTATACCTGCATTTTAAAAAAATTTTCAATAACAAAAGGAAGTCTGCGAAGGTTTGCGAAGCCAATCAACTTTTGAGTATTACTTGTAGGTGAAGGTTAAAAAGGGGGGGGGACACACGTGTGGGCAAGGACAGAGAACAACACACACGCGTGCTTTGCCAGGTTGTGTGACGGAGGAGTGTCATGCATTAACTTAATTATTTATGTATGCATGCAGAGTAAAGGAAAGGGCAGGGGCTACGCATATTAGCTCCTCTGTGAAATATTAGAGGAAAGACCTTTGATGCAATGCAATAAAGAAGGAACGAGGGGAGAGGAAGAGAAGAAATGGAGGAGAAGAAAGAGCTTGGATGACTCAAAGGGAGGAAAAGGAAGGAAAAAGATGTGATGACCTAGTAAGTTTTAAGCCTGATGCCAAAGATTTTGGGAGAGAGAAGTTGGGAGTGTGAAGCTTGATGTGAAAGCAATACAAAACAGAGTCAAGTATTTGCTTTGTGTGTGTGTGTGTGTGGGTGTGTGTGCGTGTGTGTGGTATATATACTCAAGGACATTATTACACAAGAGTAATCCTCTGGTTGGTCTAATTTGATGTGCGATGGATAATGACAGCAGTAGTTCCACGTGTGGGGTTATGTTTACAATGAGCCAAGTTATCTATTTGTAATACTTCCCTCTAAATGGAAAAACAAAGCATTGCTAAATACATATGCACACAGATACACTCATCACACAAATGGATGCTTCAGTTATAATGAGCATAAGTCGCTGAGGGGAAAGAAAAATACACGCCGACCTGTCGGGGAACTAATAACCAGGCATTTTTTTGTTGGTTTTAGACATATCTAAAAATGCACACACACATATACACAGTGTGATACCTGATGATACATTACTAACAGATAACGACTGCAGCCGACCTCTTAAATGGACCCTGTCTCTACAGAAGGGTGTGAACGACACATCCAGGTCATTGAACAACATGGTTCTAATTTTGAGATGATACAAGGTTTAGGCAGCATTTTGTGGAAAAATTAAATAAATAGAATTGTGTTTTAAATAATTTAATCAGCGTAGAATATTCTAACCTGCCAAACCGGATGTTTTCCGTACAGCATATTGAAATTGTTTCTAAAGAATAAGCACTACTAATTTTCCTTCATGCTGATTGGCTGTTCCCGTAGAGACAAGGTTTGGATGTTAGCTTCTTTGGTTGTAATAATATGATTTCTACAGTGAGTATAAATGTATTTTAAGGTATAATTTGTTAGGTTTGTGCATTTGTTTTGGTTGTATTGTAGACGGCGGCTTCCTCCTTTTGGAGCGGTCTCTGGTGCACTTTGCATTCACATATGCATTCAAACTGCACCAGAGTTCAGTTCAACTAGTCAATTTTAATGTTTGAGAAAGAAGGTTCTCTCAGTGATGGTTCAAAATTCTGTCACAGCTATTTCTCTAATCAAAGTCAAGAGATGAAAAATGTCTGGATCTATTTTCCCGCGCTACATCCGTGGTGATCCTCAAAATTCCAACCTGCTAAGCAAATAAAACTCTACATTTAAGAGGACGGCCATGGCAGGTAAAATACAATCCAGCAACTGGAACCGTCGCTGCAGCCACATAGTCGCACTCACACCGAATGAAACTGAGAACAAGATTAAAGCTGCGCTCTTAAAATATTACACCAGCTTCATTTTTAAGGCATTACATGTGAGACTGAAAAAAGGCACTGAATAAGTGAAACTATCGTAAGATGGGATCATTCATAGCTGCTCCCAAATCCAGCAGGAGCCGACTGGATCAGGTGGGAGCAGGATTACAGGAACAATGTCATCAGGAGTTGCTCTGCAGGAGAACATTAGCATTAAACACAGTTACATAAACCTTTTATTATATAAGAGCTGCTAGCAAATGCATAAGCACCAAGTACTTGTGCTGCTCCTCCTTACATAGTGTTGGTGCTTTTTGCAGCAGGGCTGTCACTTCATTTCATTGGTTACATGTCATGCAACGCTGCTGCGCTACCGTCTCTAGGTGTGTGGGGGTGTGTGTGTGTGTGTTTGGGCTCTTCTACATACATCACCACTTATACTAAGGCGTCCAAGGCCATTGCTTAAGTTTTCTTAGTGCAGAGGCACGGCCTTGTGTCTGTGCCTGTGTGGGAATGACCTCATCCGTATTCTCCAGGCGACGGCAATGGAATCACTCAGCTTGCTGACTTCATGTAGCATCATAAAACCTCTGCAGCCAGCATTGTCCTTCACTAAATGGCTCCCATTACAACATTTGGCAAGGGGCAACTGATCAAGAATATTAACTGTGTGGCTGTGGTTGAGGGGAGGGCACGGCTTGGGGGTTGCAGCCTCTTGGGAATGTTGGCGCCATGAGGGGTAAAAATGGGCTATGATGTGTTCCTTGTTTCTAACTGATAAATCACAAGAAGAGCTTTTTTTTTTTTTTTTTTAATCTTCCACAGACGAGGCTTTTAGATCATGCACATACTGTATGCTAAACATGAATCATTAGAAGCCTAGAGTATTTCATAATACTGCGGCTATAGTACAAAATGAAAACAGCTGCAGTGATTTGCAAGTCGAACCAAAAACGACGTTTGAGATGTTTAGATGGTTAGTAAAGTTCTTGAATTAACTCAACTCTTGATCTCTTTGTCGGGATAGATGGCCAGCGAGTCAAAAGAGCCTTGCTTTGTGTTGTTTTGATTTGTGTGACCAATTTGTGAAACTCACAGCCTTTTGTCACATGCAAAGTTGAATTGTAAACCCAGTATTTTGCTGGTCTAAAAAATGTTAGTTTTTCAACAATGTAGGTGTTGTTCATGCTTAAAGATATTCAGTGAAAGCGAGGCCTCAATCCGTTTCACCTTTCCTTCAACATGCACAGAAAATCTGCAGAGTTTATGGAGATATGGAGGAAAACTTGTTACAAGCTACAAATGACATAAGTGAGAAAAACATTAATCTTCTTGGATGGCCCAGTTAAAGTCCAAAAAGCTAGCATGACCGAGCTTGAGTTATTTTTGCAAAAATATCAGTTTCTAGTAGGGGTGCACCGATTTATCGTCCAGTCAATTTATCTGTGCCAATTTCGTTAATTTTGGGAGATCAGTGATTGGCTGATTTTTACATGTGAAGCCGATCTTATCAACCTTGGCGGAGGTCTAAAAATCAACCACTGTGCTTTTCTTTTCTCCTGTGAGAGAGGTTTGACCGACAAACCGGCCGACCAGGTCATGTCTGCACATTTACAGTTAACAATAGTCACCCTATCGTTGCCAATTCAGCAACTTTCCTGATATATTAAGCAACATTTCAGACGAAAAACTGGTATCGGCCAAAATCGGAATCGGTAAGTTAGGGTTTTTAAAAGATCGATAATCTGTGATCGGCCAGAAAACTGCAATCGGTGCAGCCCTAGCTTCTAGATGTGTACATCTTGAAAACCATGCGTCATTTTTCATCACTCACACTCCCTTGGGTCCGTCAGGTTGTATGCTAATAAACAAACATTGACGTCTGTAATAGTAATTTGACGATAAGGTGAAGAAGGGTCACCCGTGCTTGTGCCCTGTACACTCACTCTCACAGCCTTTGACATTCATGCAGCTGCTCCCAACCCTGTCTTCCTTCATCTCCTTAGTTTGACTCCTCTCTGTGCTTCATAAAGCATGGATCTCTTGTTGCTGTGCCCACTCACCATGTCTAACAGTGATTGATGCTACGCTACACACACCATCCAACAGACCGTGCGCAACTCCGCGACTCCAGGTGGATGAGGGCGCGCTGACCTTCAAATGCCCCCGTATAGTCCCAACTTGCACCACCACCTCCCGCCCTTCTCCGTGTTTGAATGTTTCGACCAACATCCAATTATCACGGGCCAGCACTTCTAAGGCCACCTGGGGAAGTGGGTGAGGGGCGATGACGGCGCAGGTCCGCTGTTAATTGGCTGCTAAGGTGCTCTGCAGAAGGATAGGATGAGGGGGGAACAAAGTGTAGATTGATGTGGGGATTATGTAAAGTAGTAAACAACACATGAAACAGAGCGACGTAGTCGGGTGCTATGGAGAGATGAAGAGATGGCGAGGAGCTCTGCACGGAGGAGGAAGCAGATGGCTTGGTAGGGGGGGGAAAAAATGGCTGACACGAGAGTGACAAAGGAACAGAAAACTACATCGCTGCATCCAGCTGCTGTCTTCTCTTGCAGAGAAACAATCTGTCCTCTCTTTTTTTTTTATGTCTTTAAGTGGTTTTGTATTCTCATTTAATCCTCCGCCAGTCAGTTCAAAAAGCTGGACAGCACACTTTGTCGTACTTCTCCTCCAAACGCTTTTGAGATGCCGCTAATTATTTTTCACTCCACACTGTCTTGTTATTTACTAATCTGCTCATGTTGCCCATCAGTTTCTCATCTCATCTCTTCTCCCTCCTCCTCCTCCTCTTCCTCATCCTCCAGCAATATTTGTCTCGACCCCCTTCTTTGCTCCCCCAAGGCAGTGATTTGTGGATCTGTCATGCTCCTGCAGCTGGATCCCCTGTCTGTCTCCCTTAGAGAGGGAGGGGAGGAAGACAGAGATAGGCAAGGAGAGCGGGCATGAGAGCACGTAAAGGTCTGGCTCTGAATAATTACACATCCCCTCCGTCCGTGCACTGTCATCTTTTAGGTAGTGTGAAATGTAGGGCGCCATACTAAAAATATTACAGACCACTGACACGGTTTGCTCTTATTTTATTTCCTTTTTTTTTTTTTTTGTATGACATCCCCATTTATTAAAATCCCAAAGTGCTTCTATGTTTGAAAGGACTGCTGTCATATTTTTGGATTCCGCAGCGCAAATATAACCATCGGTGCATTGAGTAGAGGCAGGCGGATTAATCCAACAACACTGATGATATCGATACCAAGTCAGTATCGGATCGATGCCAAAGATTGATACCTCGGCTTCAGGTTGCCTCTTGAAATTTTATTTTATTTTTGTATTCTTTTACAGCTTCTCTTCGTCAAAAAATTGTTTTGATTTGCATTTTTGTTTAGGAAAAATGCACAGATATCATTTTAAATATGTTACAAAAATATATTTTACAGAGATCTATAAACTTTGTCCAAATTCTGTCCTAGATTTGAACAACATAATTCAAAGAAAACAAAAACATGTAAACGTCAGAAGTTTGATGACATATCAAACTTATATAAAAAGTATTGTGTCATTGTCAGTATCGGTGATGTGGACCGTGTGTTTAGATGGTACTGAATCTGCATCTAAACGGAACTGCACACCATTAGCAAAGCCTTGCAAAGTGTTTATAATGCTAAAAATGTTCAGATTTTGTCATTTTACAATTAGAATGTACTGTATTTTATTCCAAGAATAGTCCTTAAATGTGAACTTGAAGGAAAATAAAACATTTTTGATTTTTCTGAAGGTTTTTTTTTTTCTCCACAAAAATAAATCTAAACTTTCACTGAAAAATGGCAAAGAGAATAAATTGCTAACAGGAAGTCGTAATCCGGTTTGCTGCGTCTCCACAAGCTGTAGGAACACAGCAAACCTCTGGAAGAAGGTTCTCTGGTCAGATGAGACTTGAAACGTGGTGGCGGCAGTATTATGCTGCGGGCATGCTGTATTTCAGGTAAGCCGATCGGATAGCAAGATGGATGGAGCTACGTGGAACTGGTGGAAGAAAAAAAGAACAACCTTAAGCTTACAGCCAAACGAAATGGAGCCACAGTCCTGTAACAAATGTGGTGCAATAAACAAATGCGGTTCATGGGATGTTTCTGTGGTGTTCAAATAAAAAAAAAAAAAAAATGTTCAAGGTAAACATAAACAATCTGACCGGAGTATGCCGAACCAAAAAAAAAGACCAAACATTTCTTCAAACATACTGATCTTTGCCACATGCTGCATCTCTTCTATTGACCTCTGAACCTCTGGATCTGGAAATGACCCAAATCCCAATTTAACCATGTTAACTTACAGCAGCTAATAGTTTTACCCAGGGACCAAGACTGACTCCCATTAGCAACAAGAGAGAACAATTTCACTGCATATTGGATTTTCAAACAACAGAAGAGGATGAATACGTCTCTATATGTATGTAAAAATAAACTTTTTCATTTTGTTTGCTGTGCTTTAAAGCTGAAGTATGTAGCTTTTATGAAAATTCAGGGTTTTTTTGTTTTCATATTTGTTAAAACTGTCTCTATGTTGTGACAACATGAGATAGATAATCTGTGTAAAAGCCAAGATCCTACACTTCCTCATTGAGATGCTATTGCTAACCATAGAAAATGCACCGCTCCCGGTCAGAAACAACCAATCAGAGACAGGAAGAAGGTCTTAGAGCTCTGTTGCATGGCTTCATGAACACTTTGATATAGAGCATTTTAAATCAAAGTCTGTTGGTTTCTACCCGAAAACTGAGGGTGAGACATGGAGTTAAATCAACACAGAAATGCTTCTCTGGACCCAAATCAATATTTTAAGAAGGTCCTTCAAGTCCCGAGACTAAAATCTCGTAGAAAACCTGTAGATAAAATATAAATGTGTGATTTACATGCATCACATTCATTCACTCAAAGGCATTTTGAGACTGCGGTAGAGGTGTAATTAACAACCCTAAGCTTGGCAGTTCTCCAGCTCCGTGCCACGCTGAAATATTTCACTAATGAGAAAAAACGTTAAAATTACAAACGAATGAACGGATTCCGCCACGACCATCGCTGCCACAGTTTAAGGCTTTCTTTGCTTTTCACCATCAAGGTTTGTGGACATTTTGTTCAGTTGCTCTCAGTACAATGACTCCTCAGTGCTACAGACAGTTTCTCAGCAAGGTTAAGTGATTGGAGTGTAAAAAAAAAAATTAAAAATGGCTCTCTAGTCCCTTTAGGTGAACACCATTAAGTTTCTTTATTTTCTCTTTTTTTTTTCTGAAACAAAGGAGCATCATTCACTGCTTCCTAAATAACGAGGCGTCCAACACAGTGGGGTCGTGCCTCTACAAACCAAGGTCATGTTTTTGATATTTTCAGCGTGTGATTCAGATGCTGATGGAGCGGATGAAGCGTACCGCCTCGGGTTCTGCTACAAAACACACTCACACACTCTGAGCTGGGCTTAAACAAACACTAGTTGTTTCTAAAGATCAACATAGCGCAATAAAAAAAAAAAGATTTGTCTTCCTGTTTGCCTTAGTTTAAACTTTGGTAGTTCACACACCAGTGTGTGCTCAAACACAACAGAGTCAGTTTAGATTATTAGTAAAAGCTGCGTCACGCTTCAGCTTCATTAGTGAGCGTTGGACCGGCTCCACCACGCCGTCTCACCGCCGCCACACCAGACAGATGAGCAGCAAAAAGGTGAACCTGCTCTGGAGCTGCGAGACGGGAACTCTGATGCCGAAACGATTCACGCACTCGTTCAACTCAATTACAAAGAAATCCCCAAAGCAAACGCCGCGAACTGATTATTTATTCCGCTCACACGACCCGGAATCGGTTGAGCCTTCACGGACATTCGCTGGTGCAGCCCAGCATGCCGCTTAGATTCAGACTGACTTTGTTTTGGTAAATTAGCAATATCACAAAAAAGAAACAGCAAAAAAGATAAAGCGCTACTTTACAGACCAATAATTTACCAAGCTGAAGCCAAAGCCAATTTCTATTCATAGACTGAGCAGCCTACAATACTGAGATATTCTGTCCGTATACAGAATTACACATACACACATTTATATTTAAATATGCATGTAAATACATTATAATTTTACATTTTAAAGTTCGAAAAAAAGGCACAAACTTCCTAAACTATGTTTACTCTCTTGACTTAAATAATCTCTGAATTCCAGACGGAGGACTTTTGTTCACATTTCTAGGCTTTTTAGATATATACAATGTCTTTAGATTTTAAAGTATTACTTTGAATAAATAGTAGTTGGTTTAAGTTTAATAGAGCAAGACAAAAGAGAGTGGAAAATTAGAAAAACCAGGATGTCATAAACTTGGTTCAAAAGCAGTCAACTGGAACCCTATCGCAAAAACTATCAAAAAAAAATAAATAAATATTACCACGTTCTACAATATCCCACATGTACCTGAGCCCGTTTTCAGGATTTGATCGTTTTTCTGCATGACAAAAACTAATAGAGCCC
Organism: Girardinus metallicus; assembly: GCA_903067095.1. Lineage (NCBI taxonomy): Eukaryota > Metazoa > Chordata > Actinopteri > Cyprinodontiformes > Poeciliidae > Girardinus > Girardinus metallicus. Next base: position 11,523 of record CAEGAE010021806.1, on the reverse strand, counting down.
CAAGAGTAAGACGATGTGGACAGGATGTGGACAGCTGCCCCCTTAAGCAATTAAACTGAGAAAAATGACATTCTGGGTCAGGATAAAACACACCGCAGCTCCACACAACGTGTGTAAAAAAGTCTCTTATATTCTGATCTGGAAGCAGTTGACGCCAACTCCCCATTGACTGCTTGTGCATAAAAGCAATAAAAAACCTTTTCAAAGTACAACTGAGAGAAAGTTTTATATATAGTTTGGTCTGATGCTCATGTGTCCCCCTTTGTACTGCCACCCTGGGAAACTGCCCACATGGACCGAAGACAGAGAACCCCAGCTGTTATACACATATGTGGGATTATTCGACTAACTGTGGGATTATTTGCAAGAGCGCTTCATTATAGGTGCAGCAAAGTATGGGTTTATGTGAGATTTTCAAAGTACTACACATCAGCTTCACATTAATACGGTATAAAAATGTTTACAAACACCTAATCACATTTACTTTACCAGCAAAACTAATAAAACCTATTGATTAAGTTTCTAGATTATGTCTAGTCATTAAAATGATTTTATCTCTCACAAAGCAACAACAAACACTTGCTAAGTGTAGCATTTTATACCTGACCTACATAGTAGCACTTGATCAGATGTACAAACTGGTTAACTAGTCAGGCTGTCTGCTGAAGGTTGACGCGTCGCGTTTGGCTTTGCGAGAGGAAATATCTCCCAGCAGCCAAATTTATCTCTGATAAATGTGAAAAAAGAAAAGAAGCTTTTCTTCTCCCAGACCTCTTTTAGACCGCTCAGCAACAAGAAGGGGAGGGGTAACGGAGCATTACAAGATGCTCCGTATAGCCAGAGCTTTAGACACTTTATTAAAATGATAGTTAGCGGGTTTTAAAAGCGTGGCACGACGGCTCCTGTTCACGACACAGATGATTTCAGACTCATTTTACTAACACAATCTAAATCTGAGTTTAAACCCAAAATGTAAAACTTTAGACCTCTTCTGCTTTTTAGTAACCTTATGCTGCTTCTCCACAGTTTTGCTGATTTTGCTGACAAGCTGACGGCATGTAACGAACAGCAGGTAAATGTGGCACTGGCGTTCTAATTATGCTACAATTTCACACATGCAATACATATACACATATACTTGGTGCCATTCCTTGAGCGCTGCCACTGTGCGTCTTCTGCACCGACAAACACAAGCTGCTTAATATAGCACACACGCGTAGTTAAGTACGTCAGCGCTTTTACCATGGTTGACATTTCTCTTAGTCTGCAGCCGGCCGGCACATGCAAGCTGTCCAGTGACATTTGACACACTGACAAAACAAAACACAGCACACACCAGGCGAGGACGGGGAGCTTCCTATTGGGGTGCTGGAACAAGTGCAGACGTCCTAATCCTGGTTGGATCCCTCTCCTCGCCTCGTTTTCCTCCCCTCTTCGCTCTTTTCTTTCTGCGGAGTCTCTTTCTCTTTCCCCCCTCCGAATCCCATCTTGTTTCTCACCTCATCGCCGCCCTATTGCCTCCATCTGTCACACACATATGCTTTGTGCACTCACAGACACTCATTTGAAATATTTTGGCTCCCCCCCCGCTCCAATTTTCTCGTCCTCTCATGTTTTCCCCACCACACCTCCACCTGTCCAACGACGCTTTGAGACGGAGAGTGACTGAGAACGACAGAGACTGGAAATTTCTGGTTAAGTGTAGAGTGTTCTCCCCTCGTCTTCCTCAGTTTTCTCCCTCGGGCATCAGCTCATGCCATCTATGTTTGATCCCCCACCATGATGCATTATGATGGCTGTGTCAACACGCAGTCTGACCTCAGAGGAGCTCTTTCCACACAACGAGCCGGGACGCAGGCCCATTCCTCCGTTGTTGTTTTTTTTAAGCCTTGATTTAAAGGATCTCAGTGTTTCAGCATCTATTCAGTTTTTTGTAAGTTTGTTCCGGATTTGTGGTGCATAGAAGCTGAATGCTGCTTCTCCATGTTTGGTTTCAGACCAGAACCAGAAGAACCCGAGACGTCTGGAAGGCTGGAATTACTTTCTGAATTTATTTTTCTCAAACTCACTTTGATGTTGGCAGCTGTACAATAGTATGAATAATAATAATGTTATAATAATAATAAAATTAGTTCCTGCATCTACAGCAAGCCGGGCTTCACCTGCACACTTTCTCCCACCACACACACACAGTGGTTAACGATTCTCTTTCAGGTCTACTAGACAGCTAAATTATACATTTTCTTTGTCCCTGAATGCTTAAACTAAAGTTTCCAAATGCGACCCGAGGGATTTTGAGCTTTTTAAGAGAGTTTTTAGAGATGCGAGGTCTTCCAAAAAAGACGCAAACTCCTTCTTGAAATGTTAAATCTTCATAGATTCACAGAGATTAGGTAAAAAAAACCGAGCTCAACCTAATCTCCCTGAACGGACGGCGTGGTTAATGCCTGAACGTGTGTCTGTGACACTGACAGGAAGCAGCAGGGTGGGAATATCTGCGCTCCTGCAGGTGGTGGATGTGAAATATCTGTCACGGCAGGCTGGCGATGCTTCATGGCTTCACTTTGTCACACGTGTGTCACCTTGTCTGGCTCGCGCAGATATGCATGTGTGCTGTGAAGCTCAGTTTCTGCTGATTTCACCGACTGATGGAACGGGCCGCCGCATGTCTGACACGGCTGAACCCGGAGAGTCGATCCGGCTGGACGGAGACGAAGGGGAGTCGATGCAGGAGCAGCATGAGAGGGAACAAAACCTCATATTTCTACAGCTTTAATTGTTTTTTTTTTATTACAAAACTTTTTTTCTTCAATTCAAATTTGTTTCGATTCATTCTTCCTTTTGGATTTGCGACACAGATCGAGCATGCTGCCATTTTTGATGTAAAATCCCTAAAAATGTAATGCATTTCCAAAAACTTGGAAAAACTTCGGAATACTTTCAAAATATTAATACAGCTAAAAATGCAAAAAAAAAATCTGAGTTAAAACTAATTAGCTTATTGCTTAGAGCTTAAGAAGTCTTCTCAAAATCACTGGATCTGTTAAAAATAAAGATACTGATTATGATAAAATACACACTGAGATTAAAAATAACATTGTTTACAACTGAAATTATAAATCAGTTATTTCTGAAAACGAATAAAAGTTAATCAGACAAAGTGTGTGTCAATGACAAAGAGGATTAATTTGCATTTACAAGCTGTTTTAACGTTTTCAGACTGGGGTTCAGTTGAGAGGCTTAGAGTAGTAAATGGAGTACTGTGCATTTTCTCATACTACAACCAGAAGCCCATATTGGCTCTGGTTGTTTAAGCTGCTCCATATAACCTCCCATCATTTCTGATCAGCTTCCTCATCTCCACAGCATGATGCTGCCACTGCCATGCTTCGTTTCAGCTACAGCTTTCTTCTTGACAATGTTCAATAAAAGCCAGATTCGTGCAGTTCAAACCCAAAGATCTGAACACAAACATCCACCGTTTCTCTGATCATTTCTGCTGGATGATGGTGTGCTCTTTATTACATAAACCTGCTTCTTTACACTTTATGGTGGCTGATGGGAAAAAAACAACACATTAGTTCTGTTGACATACTGAGCTGCTTTAGCTTCTTTTCCACCTGCCTCAGAGGTGAGAGAGACCTACAGAGTCTCATCTCACTGTGTTCCAGGTAAAAGTGTGGAAGCCTTTTACCTTCCACACTTTTAGGGTATTTACTCTACTTGTGGTACCACAAGTAGGGTATTTACTCCCTACTTGTGGGGTTAAAAAGGGATGAGAAGAAACCTTTAACTGTCGGGGGAGTTCGCCAATCAATTTTTGCGACTTTGAACTTTGTCTCAAGTTCATGTGGAAAAAAGAAAAAAGAAAAAAAACAGCCATCAGACATTACTTGACTTGCTTCGCACAGCAACCAGTTCACCAAATTCACAGCAGTAAGTCGGTTGTATTTTTAGAGACACAGAACGTAAAAACGTTTGACATCCAAAGCTAAAGCGAATCTCCTCATTTAGCAACAATAGCTAGCTGCAAACTGCGTGTGTGTGTGTGTGTGTGTGTGTGTGTGCGCAACTGAGTTACTGGATAAAAAAAAAAATGTTTGACGTTACCCCCTGGTTACAAATAACTTTTTGATGTTTTCTTCCGTTTCACATTTGTATGCAGTTGTAATATGATTTGAAACGGTTGCTTGTTTTCGCCACATCGATTCATGTTACTAGAAACACATGTGGTAAACCGACACAAACTAGGGCATAAGTGGCTGCATTTCAAATTTTACCTAAAAAATCTGAACAGTGCGGCGTACAGCTCTGACCTGCTAAAACGTTTGCTGTGAAGGAAACATCCCCACAGCACGATACGGCCGACAGCTTGTTCCACTACGGGAACAACGTGTTTGTATGTGCAACTAAACATGATTCCCAACTGGTGCTTCCACCCGAGCTGTCGACATCTGCACATCCTCCAGAGTTTCCATGGCAATCTTGGCTGCTTCCCTGATTAATGCTATTCTTTCCCAGTCTTGCTTTGTTTAGGTTTAGGTCTTAAGCTAGAAATAGCTAATTACCGTATTTTTCGGACTATAAGCAGCTACTTTTCCCCCACACTTTGAACCACGCGGCTTACAGCCCGGTGCGGCTTTTCTGTGGATTTTTCTTCAACCACCAGGGGGCTCTTTAGCAGGAAGTGAATCACTGGAAGTTATAATTGGAAATCAAAGTAGAAAGTGCTGATTTTCATTTAGAACAAGCACATGCTAGCAGCAGGCACGATGGAGAAATGTTTCCAAACTCATCATGGAAACCACACGAAGAAGTTCATATGACGCCGCTTTTAAGTTGAAGGCTGTCTGCACGTCAGCTCGGCGTGAACGAATCCGTGGTTCAGCGTTGGAGACCCAGGGCTGCATCCTTAATAAATCCAGCAGATCTGCTGCGTCCTTGTGAAAAACCGAGAGCGGCGGAGATACCAGCGGCTTATATATGAACGTTTCCAGTTTTTTTTTTTTTTAGAAAACTTTGTAGATGCGGCTTATTGTGAGGTGTGCTCTATAGTCCGGAAAATACGGTAATTTAAATGTTAAATCTAACAAGGAGTGTGAGTGTTAGTAGGGATGCACGATAACATCGGCCGATATCAGGGAATGTGTAACGTATCGTATCGGCCGATGAATACAAATGGGACATTATAAACAACTTATTTTCACCTTGGTGCCGTTTGTTTCTGAACATCACTGGTCATGTGACAGTGGCAGGATTGTGGGGAGGTAAGGCAGAGAAGCGGTGGTGAAGTTAGCATTGTGGTCAATTTTTTCAAGGTATGAAAGGGTAGGGAAATATTTGTAATATACATAATATCAGTAAATATCGGTACAAGGCCAAAAAAGCAACAGTAGTATCAGATATCGATAGACACAGCAGTTCTTTTGGCCATTATTAGTTTATTAATAAGATGATTCATATGTCCAATTTTTGTGAAAAACACATTTTTGATTAAAGAAAAAAGAAAAGGGTAAAATGAGTTAGTCTGAAGTCCTTCATGTGTTCAGTTCCTCCGTTTCCACGCCGCCTGCTGCGGGTTTGTTTTCCCACTGTATTATTTTTGTAGGGAGCCTGAATAATCAAAATGAGTCAGTGTTCGTGTTTGATTCCAGCTGTTTTTTTTTTTGTTTTTGTTATCGTTACTGTGGGAATCTGTCCTGTAGCATTATTAGCCGAGGCCTCACGTAGACTCATTCAGACAGCCATCTTACTACCGTTACCTCCCCACAGGTAAACAATGAATCACAAAGCAGTGCACTGAGACTTTTCACATGGTGCGGATCGGGTCAGACAGAACCGCCGCTGCCCCTTTCCGCCCCGCCTCCCCTGCTGGACCAGCGATACCGAAACGAACCGCACAATTAGTCACTTGTTGGGTTTCACTGCGGGTCGCCTTTCTCCCTGGCCGTCCGTCCGTCCGTCCCCACACGTCCGTCTCTCGGCCGTCATGCGGATGTGAAGCGACAGTGGTCTGTCTGCGCGCTCCCTGGAAGCAGGCTGCTGGTCGGTGCTCTCCGAACCCCCCTCGGCCGTCACACAGCGCATCGGCTGTCATAACAGACCTGACTCCCCCCCCCCCCCCCTCCCCTCTGAGGATCACGCATGGCTGAGTGTGATTAGGTTAAACACGCTCTCTAACTTTGACTTGATGTGCCGTGGCACCGTGCGCGCGTGCTTGCGTGTGGCTGTGTGTTGCACCTAAAGGAGAGGGTATGAGTCATTCAAGTGGGTTGTCATTTTTACGTGTACGATGAAGACTTCTTTTGTTCTCTGGGAGGTGTGTGCTCGTGCTCTCTCTTCTTCCTCATTTCTCTATGTACGTGCGTGTGTGTGTGGGCGTGGGCGTGTGTGTGTGTGTGTCCCAGACCTCCCCTGCTGCTTTCTAGAGCGCCGGCTTTTTGTTGTGAGGAGGCTTTTAATCAGATGCATTACAGCATTGTTTTGCTTTGCTTGGACACACACTCTCTCTTTCACACAGAGCGGGCTCAGCCACTGTGTCTTTAGTGATAACCGCATCAATTTAAGCTCTCTGTGGGAGCAACTTTCAGAGACATGACTTTTTTTTTTTTTATCAAAGCTTATCCTCTCCTATTACATGTTATTTGCATAGTCCTGCTAATATGAATCAGTCATATTAAAACATATCTCGCATCTTAATACTCCACGGACCTTGTTTTTATTTATTTTTATTTTTTTTTCTCCTTCCTTGAACGGCTCTGCAGCTATGAAATTAAGTCAAATTATGTGACGGTACTTAAACTGTTTCACAAATAAAAACCAGAAAACTTCATGTTTGCATTTAGTCGTCCAGTCAATGCTTTGTAGGGTCCTGTATTTTCAGCTTTACTTGCACAAACTAAACATTTTCTGCTCTGTCTTCTTTGTGTACAGCGGCTGTGAGACTTTCATCTCAGTTGGGTTTCATTTGACAGACGACGACAGCTTGATTGAAATCTAGGTTTTCGATGAACCTCCATCGTCAGTCACAACCCTGACGTGTTTCCCTTCAGTTTTTATGTGTGCCCATGTGTCCACTTTCAGCATTATCCATCAGAAATCAATTCCAGCACTGCTGCTGTCCCAACTGTTTCAAGCGTTTTACACCCTGTGGTGAGCTAATCTTCTTCAGCGCAGACTGAGTGTCTGCTTGGAGTTGCACAAGATTCAGTAGCATTATTATATGTAACTGATATTTAAATAGCGGTTGCATTTATGTCGCAGCTTTGGCATTTTCATGCGATGTAGATATGATGCTTCTAAGCTATGATGCTCATGACACTTAATTTTCTTTTACATTTCTAAAACAATTTGCAGACAGAGATCACTGTGGATTGCCATCATTAGTCACATGGTGTGTAAAACCCCTCAACGAGGGCACTTGTTGAAATCATTCAAAGATTTGAATGTATTACTAAGTTATTCTCTGTCTGTCTAACTGTTCCCATGCTGGCCCCAGTGCTACCTTTGACCTATTGCATTAATCAGGAAGCCGTCTAGTCCTCCCTGAAAGGGGTCACACTTGATCATAACAGAATAGCTGAAATCCAACCGGATCCCACCACCGGGCCTGCAGCAGTCGGGTTTAATCCTTCTTATTTCATGTATAACCACACGCTGCACCTATCAGAGCTCCAGCAGTGGCTCAAACACATTGACACGTAATAAAAACCACATTTTCTCCTTGATGAGGCTCATTCCTCAAAGCTTTTTATAAAATAAGCTCTCTTTTTGCAAAAAGAGAGCCTTCTGTATCTGATGTGTCACTTATTCCCGTACCGAAACAGTTGGGAAAGCTGATCTTACGCGTTTTAGATGCAAAAGGAAATTATTTTGCACATTAACGTTTCGAATCGGTCAGCCCTCATGCTTCAGCTCACCCACTAAAATACATTTTAAAGTCAAATGCGTAAAAATGTGTCAATCTATAACAGCTGACCTCCCCGGATGCCTGCAGGCGGAAAGTGACAGACATAACAAAAGCTCCCCCTTAACATCTCTTGACATTTTAATGCACAACAAACAGTTATCTGGCCAATGAAGAGCAGACCGACGCTTACTCCCATTTGTCTCCATTGTGCTGCAGTTTATGAATCATCTGCTCTCACAGTACGCAGCGTGAATGATGCTGCTGCTGCAGCTTTTTGTGCACGTTTGTGTAGCTGGGGAGTCACGACTGCTTGGCGGGTGAAGCCACAAAGTGGGCTCCGGTGTCCTTCAAATGACTGGGAGAAAGCCCGCCGTACGGCGCCGGATCGATGCACAAACCCGCACACAAGCCGACACGCCCTTATGAAAAATAAATATATATTAAATGTATAAAATCTTAGCGTACTTGAGGATTATTTAACTTGAAATAATCCTCAAAATGCTTAATTTATTTTAATAGTAGTTGTAGAAAATCACATTTTAAAGTGTACTAAGTGTATTTTCACATGCTATTTTGAACAACTACAGGTATACTTTGTATACTTTAAGTATACGGCTTCTTATCTCATTACTGAGAGACATCATCTCATTATCTCACAGTAATGAGATAGTATTGTATCTCATTGTTATAATGAGATATAAAACTATATCATATCATTACAAATGTAATATCGCATTTGTAATGATATATTACAAATGAGATAATATCTCATTGCACAGTAATGAGATATTACTATATTATATTGAGATATTGCAATATAGTATCTGTAGATGTAGTATATAGTAGCTCAAATGAGATACTATATTGTAGTATGTAGTATCTCATTATATCTCATAACTATATAATGATATAGCATTATATTATATTATAACAATGAGATGCTATCATTATGAGATACTATTTTCTGATAGTATCTCATAATGATAGCATCTCATTATACTGAGATACTATCTCATTGTAATGAGATAGTATTACATATATATTATTACATAATAATATAGATATTATTATGTAATAGATATTATTACATCTCATTATGTTTGCTGGTTTTCCACTGAGTTGAGAGGCTCGGGGTCAGCAGCTGGAGTTTTTCCCTGCCCAACCTCCACTAACGGGGTGATCTCGAAGTCGGCGGAGGGAGTTGTTTCCTGCTCGACTTTCAATGACGTTGGACTCTCAAGGTCGCCGGAAGGACTTGATTTCCCCTGGATCTGTGTTGATGTCTCTTCCGGCTCAATGGGGCTGTCGCTGTCCTCTTCAAAAGGGAAAATGACAGCGTCGTAGTCGACTTGGATGTTGAGGTCCATCATGTCGACCCATGAAAGCTCAGATGGAAAAGCTTCATGCTCACAAGCGATCTGTTGCTGCTTCATGTCTACATTCTGGTAAATTCTTACTTCTCCAAAAGGCGCAGAATATCTGAAATCGATATCTCGCTAGTTACGATTCATTTCGAACGTGCTCTGTAGAGTGATCTGCCGCGATAGAAAAGTGGAACAGGTCAGACAAAAAACAGTCTGTGTGCTACATTCAAGAGAGAGGTTCCTTTGACATATCATAGAGAGAGAAGTCATAACAGCTGATGTCATTGTTACCAATGGAACAGAACATGCTAATTCAACCTGCTGTTTGAAAAATGCCGCGCAGTAGCTCACTTTGACTTTACGCACATGTTGATACCTCTGTATCATGACAGAGCTGAAATTCAAATTTGGAAGCAAAAATGGCCCATATTTCAAATTAAAACGTACTTTTAATGTCTCTACTTACTACTTACTGCTCCGCCTAAAAACAGTAGCAAAAACAGTAATTTCCACTAGAAGAATTGTTTAATTTTTTTTTTTTTTTTTGCCAATAAAACAAAATAGTAAAAGATTGTCAAGGAACCTAATAAGGCATACTTTGTTAGCGTATGTGAACACGGAAAGTGTTTCATTGAAATATACTTACACACTATTTACAAAGTACTTACAAATATTTTTGAGATTTATTAAGGTTTACTAAAATATACACAGGCCCTATTAAAAATGTTACCCAAAGTACAACTTCAGAAAAGTATTGTTTGTATATATTTGTAATATTTTCTTAAAATGTACGTTCAAAATATATGTTTATACAAATACATGCAAAGTCTATTTTTAAAAGGATTATCCAAAGTACAATTTTGGTAAATTATTAATATAATTTTAACAAGTATATCCACTTGATGAGATACTAAAAATGTATTTCAGAAAAATACAGCACATTTAAAAAATATACTTATATGTATTATTTTTTCACCAGGGAGAACAAGCATCTTTGCTCTTCATGTGTAAATGTGGACGTGCTTGGACATACTCTATGTGTTACATAGATGTCCTCTGGCGGGCCCCGAGTGAATTAGCTTCAGCTTACAAACAGCAGAGGACAGAGATTTGCACACTTCACAGCACCATCGACAAAATTGTATCGCCAGCCACGGTACCCCAGAGTTGCCGTCCTTCTGACTCTGTTGCTATAGCGCCACCAGAGAGCTGCCAGGATGCGAGTGCTTCATATGCATGAGCTGCCGGCAGGCTGGTTGAAAAGCTTCTCAAACCACCGCTTGTGCAATTTCAGGGCGTTTTGGGCATCCGATGAGCCGACATTCCCACCCACTTCACACCCTGATTGGTTGGAGATAGGTTTCTCTCTTGCTTTTTTCCCCCCCAATTATGATAGAGCTTCATGCCACATTCAACATGGCAACAAGTATAGATGACGGGGAGGATGTTCACAAAATGTCCATCCACGAGCTTGTCAACAATTTCTAACTTTGGTTAAGTGTGACTTTCAAAGGTTTTAGGCTTCTTCTTTGTCATCTCCTGTTGTGCAACTGTAATAGAATCATACCAAATAAAACTGAGGAAAGCATAATCTCCGAGGCTTAAAGCATGTCTGAATGTGGCAATAAAAGAGGCAAAGTCTTCCGTAATGAAATGGGCTAAAACGCCACTCAGAAAGGAAGAAGTCATTTCTGCAATAACAGCATAAAAAGCCAGAGCATAGTTTGGAAATCCAATGAGAAACAAAGATCTTAAGTTTTGGACATATGTCCTTTGGTCTGATTAAAATAAAAGTGAATCTAAATTACGACAAAAACGTGGAAAGCTTGCAACCCTGACAACATGAGCCTGACTGTGTAACATGGAGGTGGCAGCGTCAAGCCCTGAGGGTGTTTTGCTGAATGAGGAACAACATCTTCAGCCAGAAGTTAAAGAATGGACCCCAATGGGTGTTCAAAGTGGATAAAACCTTTCGATACTCTTCTTAATTCGGTTTCGGCCTTCATGGAGAAAACCTTCAGAAGCTTCATCGCACCATGATCCAAAACGAGAACTGAAGGAATGTTAGTTTTATTTAAAAATAACCCAGCCACGGGCTGCACAGTGGCGCAGTTGGTGGAGCTGTGGCCTTGCAGCAAGAAGGTTCTGGGTTCGATTCCCGGCCTGGGTTTTTCTGCACGGAGTTTGCATGTTCTCCCTGTGCATGCGTGGGTTCTCTCCGGGTACTCCGGCTTCCTCCCACAGTCCAAA
>CAEGAE010021801.1:0-49693 GCA_903067095.1 Girardinus metallicus | reverse complement strand
TCTGACTACGGAAAGGTGAATCTGGTTACTTTGACTGGTCCGCCTGCTGACTGGATGGGGCAGGTATAGCTCAGATCGAGTTCTGTTGATCCACTAAATCTAAAGGACGACTCTACTTATTAATATAACCGAGGGGGCCAAAAGAAATTTCAAAGACAAGTAAATAACCTTTGAGCATCCATTGAATATATTTTTCATTAAGCCCACATTTCTGTATTAAAGGTTTTTTTTATCGGCCTGACAAAATTATTTTCTTAAATGTCTTGTTTCCATTAGCTGTCAGATGATATAATTAACATGAATAAGGCTTAAAATGTGAGTATGTATATAATTAATATAATATCAGGGTTTCCCCCAGTGTTTTATAAAACTGGCGGGCCACCAGGCTTAGCATTGTTTATTTATTTTATTTAATTTTTTTAATCAGTGCCTTTTTAAGACCTTATAGTTGGTGTTCAGGTATTAATCTACTAGTCTTTCAATGACACATAACTATCAGCTGATATTTTAAAATTTCCTGTCAACTTAAAACATTTTTAACTTAAAAACTCGGCGGGCCGATGCATGAATGACTGCCGAGCGTCCCAAACACCAGGCTTAGCAAGTTTTCTGGGGGAAACTCTGAATGTGTTTCAATTTAGTTACTGAAATACATGAAATTTTTAAGTAATCCATCCATTCACTATTACACATGTTTGTTCCTAGACGGGTCACGAGTTGTGTTGGTGCTTATCTCCAGTGGTGGTGAACACACTCACACCTAGGGAGAATTTAGAGATCGATTAATGTTTTTGGACTGTGGGAGGAAGCTGGAGTACCCAGAGAGAACCCACGCATGCACAGGGAGAACAAACTCCACGCAGAAAGACCCCGGGAATCGAACCCGGACCTTCAGGACAGTGCTTTAGATGCCTTTGAAAATACTTTAAGCTATTTCCAGTAGGTGGTACTAGCACAGGGAGACGCAGCTTACCTCACCTTGGCATTGACCTCCAAGTGCTTTATGGCCATTGTGTCTGACCCAGTTTTCAGGAAGAAGACTCACTTTGCTTGGCTGGATGGTAAGGACCTTTGACATTTTTCACCTAAAACATGTGAAATTAGATTTCAACTACATGTCATCGATTTTTCATTAACAGGTGAGATCAACTTTTCAGAGTCATTCAAGGATAGAAAACCGTATTCCTTTTGCGGTTGTAACGTGTTCTTCCTGCAACCGGCAATATCTAGTATACGGTTAAAAAAACCCCCACCAAAACTACCCTGTAAGATACCTACATATTAATCGGCTAGAATATATCTTTGAGTTACGGTTTCTATGCACCGTTTTGCCAGTTTTATCAGGTGAGGTTAACGTTCGCTCTCTCTGAGAGCCGTTATATCTTAACGTCTCCATGTAGGGCAGTTATATCCTAACGTCTCCATGGTTGAGAAGTTCTATTTTGTTTTGTTTTAATAATATTCAGTTAAAATCAGTAACCAGATGCAGTAAAACTTTGTGGCAGTTGATTTGTCGTGTCTGGTGCACGAGCCGTGGTTGTCTTCATCTGGGTGGGGGGATGGAAGTGTGAGAGTGATGTATGAGGTTCATTGTTGCCTGTGATGGCGATAGACCAAGTTTATAAGACAGTGGCAATGTAAAACATTAATGTTATTCACTGTGAAAGGTTTGTTGCTAACAAATAAAAAACGCAATTTGGAAGCTAACAGCAGCGCTCGGTCGTCATTGCTGACTTCTGTTTGTTTACTCCTCAGATTGTGTGACATCACTGTTACAGGTCCTGCCACTCAGGACCTGTAAATGCTGGAGGCTCGACAGCTGGAGGCTCTGGCTCGCTGAGACTGCGCAAGCTGGAAGCCCTGGGACTAGCGGAGGGCTAAGGGACCTTGTCGCCGGAATCAGATGTGGCATGGGGAGGCTTCTTGGGTCCGGAATCGAAGGAAGCACAGAGAGGCATCATGGGGCCGGGACCGACAGAGGTACAGAGAGGCAAGACACTATTAGCCCTCACTTAGAGAAATAGCGTCTCACGGTATTAAAAGCACCAGAAAAAAGCCTTTTAACAAGGCTGCCTCTCTTTTTCTGGAGCTTTTTCAGGTGTCTTTCAAGACAAGATATGATCACATTGTCAACCATTTCGTGCTCCATGAAGGACAGCGTCCATCCAGCAGAACATCCGAAGGTTTTAGTGATTTCACTAAAAACCTTCTTGCTCAGGGAAGGAATCCATTTCTGCTGGATTTTGTATCGCCGTCCCTCAATTATGGCACACATTTTGTCGACAATGCGATGTTGTGTCTCTCTCAGGGAGCTAAGACACCAATGTGTCTTTGACTCCCTGATTCCTCGAGACATCAACAAGTTTACGAAACCCCGTACCGCGTCTTTTTGTTCTTCCTCGAATGACTTTCTCTTTGCTACTAGTTTCTGGACGAACCAGATAACAGGATTGAACAGAGAATTGAATTCTAACCCCACCTTGAGCCACTCGGTGGGGTCATCGTCATCCAAGGGAGATGTCACATCGATATAACATGCTTTATAAAAAGCATGTTTAATACCTCTGTGCTCTCGTCTTCAAAAGTTTCTTCAAAGCCCATCGCCCGGACGAAGGCCTGAGAAACTATGTTTTCAAATGTGGTTTTCAGTTCTCGATATGTGAACTGCTGGTTCTCAAGAAGGTCTGAAACCACATCTGAGAAGACGTCCGTCAAGTATTTCAAGAGATATTTGGTGTTCTCTCTGATGTCCTCATATCCCAACGTCAAATCCTCCCAGTCTTCCTCTGGGATTTGATGGTACTATTCCTCGATAGCAGGAATTGCAAAATTGTCCACTAAGACACATAGATCTCCTCTTATTGTATCTGTTGAAGCCATTTTTCTGAACGCAGATCCTCTTCTTCTCAAACAGACTTGGAATGAGTTAGAATTTTACCAACAGGAGTTATATACGTGTTAAACAACAAAGCGCTAGCGAACACATGCAGAGCTGTGACGTAATCTAGTAATCTATTTAATAGTACAACAAAAAATTTTATCTTTATGACACTTAAATCCAATTTGCAAAATAATTTGGAACACGGTACAACAGCTCACCTTTTTCAAGGTGAACCGCAGGGACAAAATTGATCTCCAACTGCTTTGCTTTTTCAGGATTGGGACATGAACTGGGATTTTAGTGATAATTTACAAAGAGAGTTTTCAAGAAAAGCTTTTATTAGAAGCTGACTCTTGCTGCATTGCAAGACTGCTCCTTTTTTGAAATCACGCTGTGGTCGATCTGCTTTAATCACGGCTCCTCTGTCGCAAACCGTGCCAGCTGACATTCAGATCGCTCTTCCAGGCGTTAATTTTGTTTTGTTTCCTAACAACAGGCTATTAATAGTTGCACACTGGTAGACTTGCCAAGAACAACCAAAGTTACACAGTTTTACTTTTAGTTTAATGTTTTTTTTTTCCTGTTCAACATTTGGAGATTAAGGAAAGTTGGTTGCAATCTGCAGCTTTGCCACTAGATGGCTCCAGATCCTTCCACATTGTTTTTTTTTTTCTCTGCTGATATTAATGTAATTTTCCCTATTGAAAGCTACTCTAGTATCATGGTGTATAATTGTTTATAAGTCTGACTTCATGCAGCTGTTCAGTTTTTCCTTAGCAACTCAGCTAAACAACCTCAAGTCAGATAGGATGAAAACCATCTGTGAACATAAATTTTCAAATCTGAACATTGAAATTTGATGAGGTCGCGCTAACGCATGAATACACTTACCACCAAAAACGCCTGAAAAGGTATACCTAAATTAAATCAGCTGCTGTTCTACAACAATTTGGAGTACATTCAAAAGCTTGGTCTCTTTATGAAGATGCCGAGCTAAATTTTCTATTTTGGCAGTTAAAAATACTTTAACTGTGAGTAGTTTGTAGCGAGTACATTTGTAACATAAAAGACATTGAAAAATTTTGCTTCACCCAGATTTTTCATTTTTATTTCTATGTAAAATACACATTGAGTGTTGAATGTGTGGACTGGAAAATACAATAAATCTGTAGAATAAAGTATTCTTCTCGTGGATTTCAAGATTGATCAAAACACTAAAGCACAAAACTAAACACTAAAACTTGGCGTACGGACAAATTTAGAAAAGTGCAGCGCACAAAAAATTTGGATGCATAAAGCTGTGCGCACACGTGGCTGCGCAACTTTCCTTTATAAATCCCAATTTGCGGGAAATGGAGCGCAGCTGCTGGTCTGCCTGTCGCCACCCATAAATACATATGTAAATTAGTATAAATACCCGAAGTCTGCCACCACATGAAGCAATAACCATGGCGACGTTCTTGTTTGTAGCAGAATAAGTATTTATAATAATAATAATTATATATTTTATTTAAAAGGTGCGTTCAGGGCACCTGAGGTCACCTCACAATAATAAAAATAATACATTTTAAAGAAAAAAAAATCTACACGAATAAAAAGAAAATCAAGAGGTCGTACACATGCCTGTATGAACAGTAGAGTGTTCAGCAGGGATTTAAAGACAGACAGAGAGTCTTTGAGTGGGAATGTAGACGTTTATTATAAATAGTAGAATAAATGTGCATAAATTGTACATTTACAGAATAGAGATGCTTTCTGTCCATAAAGGCGCATTCACAAAGTGGGCGACTCGACTGACGGATGACTGCAGACCGGTAACGGTACCACACGGCTCCTTTAAGTTTTGCTCAGAGCTCCAGGAAGATCAGTCTGGGTTAATATGAACACTAAACCATCATCAACATTTCCCAGCAAGTCAGTATGATCTCTGATCAATCGCTCCCTCTGAATCCTTCCATTGGCGATGTTCTCCATCAGAGCCAAAGCACTGTGTGTTATGTTATTGTCTGAGGATAAATTCGGTTCAGTTTCATCGTTTACATTTAAACAATAAAAAATTAAAATCATGAAAAAAAAACATCAGGTTTGATGCTTCTTGGTCTTAAAGTCGCTGAATGTAGTCAAATTTCAGTGTATTTAGGTGAATTGTGAGGCTTTGTAGTTTGATATTGTTCACAGAAAAAGTGAGGCCCCAGAGGAATCCTCTGGTAGACACAACATTACTGATTGTGGAAATTACTTATAATTATACAAATAAAATAGTATATCTGTCAAGTTTTGGATTTGAGAATACTGGAAACTTTTATCAGGTTCCTAGCGGTACAGTAACCCCCATTCTACGAGCAGGGGGTGCCTTTACTCTGATAGGCCATAGCAATAGCTCCAACTATCCAATGGGAAAGGCATTAGAGGCTTCCATTTATGTGGTGAGGCCCATGACACAAACAGCAGCTGAGATTTGCGAAAACCAGCTGTTTTCTCCACATAGATTTGCAGAGCTCGCACAGGGCAGAGCATATGCAGTCGTTCGTGCTCCTGAGAGGAGAATGGCGGCGGGCAGAAAGCCATCAACTCCAAAGGGCGGCATGGCAAGGTCGGGTTAAAAACCTTGCCATGCCGGATTGGGTTTGAGTAAAACCTTATGATTCGCTATGCAAACTGCATGCAGTAGGGGTTTACTGAAAAAGCTTGAATGTCGCTCACACGTTTGGCAGAAACCAATGCAACTAACAAAGCTGTCTTAAATGAGAGCACTTTAAGCTCAGCCTGCTCAAAAGGTACATGTGACAAGGCATCAAGTACCATCGGTAAATCCCATGAAGGAGTGAGGCTTTTAGACGCTGGCTGGAGCCGTCATGCACCCTTCATGAACTGGCACACCAGAGAATGTTGCCCCACTGTTTTGTCTCCAAAGCCTACATGGCAGGCTGAAATAGCTGCGAAGTATACTTTGACAGTGGAAAAAGCCAAGCCTTTATCCAGCTGCTCTTGTAGAAATGTCAGAATAACTGACACAGGGCTCTGCATTGCGCTAACCATAGTTTTTGCGCATCTTATATAAACGTAATAGTTATCTTGTAAAATCGTGATAGTATCTTGTTTAAACATGACACATATCTAGTTAAAAAGTGATGCGTATCTTGTAAAAACGTGATAGTTATTTTGTGAAAACGTGATAGTATCTTGCTAAAACGTGATAGTTATCTTGCTAAAACGTGGTACGCATCTTCTGAAAACGTGATGCGTATCTTGTTAAAACATGATAGTATCTTCTTTAAATGTGATAGTTATCTTGTTAAAACGTGATACGTATTTTGTTAAATATGATGCATATCTTGTAAAAATGTGATTTTATCTTGTGATACTTATGTTGTTAAAATGTGATAGCTATACTGTTAAAAATATGATAAGTATCTTATATAAATGTGATATTATCTTGTGTAAACGTGATAGTTATCTTGTTAAAACGTGATACATATCTTATATAAATGTGATAGTTATCTTATTTAAATGTGTTACATATCTTGTTAAAACGTGATCTTGTTTAAACATGATATGTATATTGTAAAAACGTGATAGTATCTTGTTTAAACGTAATACGTATCACATTTTAACAAGATAACTCACGTTTTTACAAGACACGTATCACGTTTAAACAAGATATGCATCATGTTTAAACAAGATGCGCGAAACATTTTAACAAGATAGTTATCTTGTTAAAATATGATAGCTAAGTTGTCAAAACGTGATACGTATCTTGTTTAAACGTGATAGTATTTTGTTTAAACGTGATAGAATCTTGTTTAAATGTGATTATCTTGTAAAAACGTGATAGTATCTTGTTTAAACTTGATACGTAGCTTGTAAAAATGTGATAGTATCCTGTTTAAATGTGATATTTATTTTATAAAAACGTGAAAGTATCTTATTTAAACATGATATGTATCTTGTTAAAACGTAATAGTTATCTTGCATAAACGTAATAATTTTATGTCCAGGAAGTGGCGATACTCTGCTAGGCTACTACAGTGGCTAACAGGAATTGGTCAAGTTCCCCTTCATGTTTGGTCTAAAACATGGAAAGATATGGATACTGCTTTGCTGGCTTTAAAGGTTAATTGTTTTGACCTTTAAAACCATGCACTCTGAGCATTTTGCTTATTAAAATAAGTACAAATGAGAATGAATATCAAGAAGAAATGGCAAGAACAGTGAGATAGAGGAGGCAATGCTAGGTTTTATTATAATATCCAAAAAAAGCTGGGGAATTAAGAAAATGTAATAGAATTTAAACGTGATACGTATCACATTTTAACAAGATAACTATCACGTTTTTACAAGACACGTATCATGCTTGAACAAGACACGTATCATGTTTAAACAAGACACGTAGAAGATATGTGTAGAATAAGATTTGGACATAAAGGAAAAAAATAGTACTCTTACAATAATTAATAAGCATAACAGGTTGTAATTATTGTGGAAAATTACAAACAGTACAACATTTATTTTTAGAATGTAATAAATATGTCCAGGAAAGAGAGGTGTTACTTAGAGATTTAAGTGGGAATAAAAATAAATTGGATATTAGAGAACTGTTATAGAGATACAGTTTTTAGCAGTATTTTTAATTTTCTAAGAAGAACGGGTATTATGGGGAGTGTAGTTAAACTTCTGATCCATACTCTATACTCCAATCTGGAAGGTGGCGGTATTGCACCTATAAGTAGTTTGCCAACCGCCATAAAAAAAGGAAAGAAGAAGAAGAGGACGCCTGCATCATCCGCTGACTGAGCCAGGAGGAACCGAGCAGAAGAACCGTAGAAAAATGGCGTTCACATTCGCGGCCTTTTGTTACATGCTCGCTCTACTGCTCACGGCGGCGCTTATCTTTTTTGCTATTTGGCATGTGAGTACACATTTACACCGACTGCATTCCTGACTGTCCAGGTGTAGAAGAAGAAGCTAGGAACCCAAACGCGGGGTTGAAAACAAGGCCTGCCGAGTGGGCACGTAGAAGTGACGGTTTCTGGTCAGTCAGCTCCTCCAAGACGCAGGAGACGTCTCTAGACAGAGCGTTAGCGCTAACTGAACTGACGCACGCTTACTTTAAAAACCTGTCTACTACTGAATGAATGAATGGTACACACCCTGGTGTCGGCCCCGGCGGAAAGCTCACCCTATTAGCGCCGATACAGACGCTGGTTTTACACATGATTTTGATTTAAGGGGTTTCCGTAGTTGATGTTCGTATTAGACGTCCTCAAACACACAGGGCTTCTATTAACCTGTCAGGCTACATTGTGCTAACAGCTAGCAGGCTCGTTAGCATTTTGCAGGCTAAGCTAAAGGACTTTGACATATTTACTCCGGAAAAGCTAAATGCTGTATGGCTCTTGTGCTGTGTAGTGACCATTTTCTCGCCACTTGGTGTAAAGAGGGTGGAAGAGTGTTGAAACAACTTCAAGTCATATTTTTATAAACTTTTTTTTTTCTTTTTTATTTTTCCAGCGTTAGCTTTGGGATTTCTTGAACAGTGTTGTAAACTTTAGACCACGATTGTTACTCATTTGCAATAAATATCATGTAAACAAGAATTGGTAATCTATCATAGAAAAAAAAACACACAAATAAGTTTGTCATACCAAATTATTGCTACCCCTCCTCTCCTATTAAGTTGCACAAGCTTTGAGGCTTACAGTGATCTTTGACCCTTCCTCTCTCCAGGTAGGATTCAGGTGTGGGAGGGTGAGCTAAAGGAAATTAGATTCTGCCCTGTCACATTTAGCATTAGCAGGCAAACACAGCTGTCATGGCTTACACATGATTTTAAAGGGATTGTGCTGTGGCACCAGTTTATTTAATACTAAAACCTCTTAACATGAAGACATAAATGTGGTGAGATTAAATGTTATGCTACTGCAATAACAAATCTGTTTATTTTAGAGTATTTTACACTGTTTCTACTCGTGTGTAAGTTTGGTGGATTGTTCACTCAAATGGAATATTCTAAATATTAACATGCCAGTATTAATGTGATGTATTACTTCATTATTTCCAGATAATTGCATTTGATGAGCTGAAGACTGACTACAAGAATCCTATAGATCAATGTAACACTTTAAATCCGGTAAGTGTGTCTGCCCTTGCTTTTCTTGTCTAAACGACTGCATGCAGATGCTCTCTGTTACAACTGTACCGTTATTCGCATATCTCTTTTTTTCTATCATTTCTCTGCACTGTTATGCTAAATAACCTGCCTGTTTTTTTTGTTTTTTTTTTAAATTGAGTGACCTTGTCAGCTGTGAAACTCTAACGCGTTTTCATTTTGTTTTTGTCCAATCTGCTTCTTTTGCCCCCCTCTTTTCTTTTTTTTTTTTTTTTTTTTTTTAATGCCTAAAAGACAATTGAAAAGGTCAAAAAGATTAAGAGAGTCAAAATTGCAATAAAGGTTTGTACCAGTCTTTAAAATGCCCGCTGAGTTCAACTTAGTCCGAAGTCTTGTCATTTTGCACGGTGAAGTGTTTGCTAAGGTCTTTTCAGTTAACTAACTGGAGTTGCGTTTTGGATTAGACGAAAACATTTAAGTTTTTCCCCCCCTTTTTTTTATTTATTCATTTATTTAAAGATCACTGTGGTGTTCTTAAGCAATTCGGTTTCATTTCTGGGTCGGATATCTCGGCTTTACGCTCGCAGATTTTATGTTGCCTTGGATATTCTACTTATCCCAAACATATTCACACCCTTGAATGTTTTTACATTTTGTCCTCTTACAACCTCAGCGTTGAGTTTAATTGTGAAATGAAACTACATGGTTTGCAAGTTTGTTTTGGTTTTTTTCTTGTAAATAAAAATCTGAAAAGTGTGGCATGCAGATAACCAAAGAGTCAGCACTTTGTAGAACTATTTTTTTGTAATTGCTGCTGCCGCGCCCTGTTTGACTGCATGACACAGCAATTACAGCCCCACAAATACTGCTCTTGGAAAATATTCACTTATGTGCATCACTTAGCGAAACAACGTAACTGCATTTAATCGTATTTTCAAATGTGATGTTTGTTGATACGTTCATTGGATAAGCAGTGGAGAAAATGCTAACAATACGGACAGTTTTGCCGGGTTTTAGCATCATTAACTAATTTATTGTGACATCAATAAATCAGAATACAAGAAATTTATCGCGGTAAATGATAAACGATACAATACAATAAATGCCGAACAAATGCTCTACTCCCACACTTCCCACATCTTTTATAAAACAAAAACATGTATGCTACTTCTAAATTGTGTTGGTCTATCGGTGAAGTTTTGTCGCCGTACTGGGACAAAATGTGACAAAGCAAAAGGAGACTGAATACTTTGACTGGACACGGCTTCCCGTCCAGCAGATTGTTGTAAGGATCTCTTGACGCGTCGCATTTGGTGAGACAGTGAAACTCCGGGGAGAGCAGGATGTGTAAGCTGCTAAGGCTTATTGATGAGGCGTTGGCTTTTAACTGAAAAGACTGGCAAATGCTTGAAGCATGCATGGTTTCTATTACAATCAACCCTTTGTTTGCTTATGGTTTTACAGATGGTAGTTCAGACAAAGACTTAAATCAGTTGGTTGGATGATCTTCAAGGCTTTCAAGTTACCAGCTTAACCACATTCTTCACTGAAATACACACACAAAAAAAGTCTTCTTTTCCTCCCGAATTAGAGGTTGCAGTTTGAGCCACTGTTTGTCCGATGTAAGCTGCTGTATGTGAGCTCAGAGTTGGCTCTAAGCTACATAACCTGTGGTTCTGAACAGATGGCGGCAGAATCCCACCCACCTCTCTCCAGCTCAGCACTATTTAAAACCTCTGATTGGCTAGAAATTCTCCACAGGAGGAGGAGTTACTGTAGAGGGGGGGGGGGGAAACCGTCAGGCTCCACATACCTGTAACCCATGGTGTTCCGCACAGTCTGGTATGCAGGCTTTGAGCCCAGATTGAACCCGTTTGGGGTTATCATTGCCCCCCTCCGTCTGTTCAGTTGTGTCGTATTTGGCAGCGCTGTGCAGATCCTGCACATTCCCCACGCCCCACACCTGTCCTTCTGCGGGCCATTGGTTTGGCTCCACCTGCTGTATTTTTTATCTATTTTTTATCCCCCCCCCACCCCTTAAATGCATGGCTTCCATGTGGTGCTTCCATCTGCCCCCCTGAACCCGACCCGACCTCAGGCACGCTGGCTGCATCGACGCCGCTCACGCTCACAGCATGGTTCTCAAACGATGTGCTGTCACAAAGTGGGACGATGTGCAGATTTGTGGTCACTGCAGACTCGTCGATGTTCAGATGCACCAACGTTGTCCTGAGCAAGCGTCGTCGTTTAGTTTAGACGCACGTGGTGATGCATGTCGCCGAACCAGGGTGGGAAACGAATCTCTTTGGTCCACTTGCAAGAATCGGTCCCTAAACTCTGAAAAGCAGCTCGTGTCTTTGCCGAAGCTGGCGAAATCACGATATTTTGTAGTAATGTTGTGATAACGATAAAAGTGACAACTATTTATTAAATATTTTTTAGGCTATGACTGAATGATACAGCAATCATATCCCAACAAACACAAATACTGCTCCTGAAAAACATCCCTATTTGTAATGCGCTGCTTTAGGATACCAGTCATGTGTATGTATTTGTGTGTAAAAAAGTGATCGGTATCAATAAACTGCTCACAGCATTAAATCATATTTTCAAATTTATTGATGCTCTTTTTGTAGAAACATTGGTGAAAATGGTAAAAACGAACAATTCAGACAGTTTAGGGGGTTCTAAACATCACTAATTTGAATTTACTGTGACGACGATAAATCCAAATTCTTATCACAAGAAATTTATCATGATAAACGATACAATAAATGCCCACCCCCGAGGCGTATGTCAGGGAGGAACTTCAATCTGCTGCCGTTTAAATGGCAGCAGATGAGCTTCTTTGTTGTTTTTAATCTAAACATTGAAAATCAGATTTTTTTTTTTTATCCAGAGTCTATTGAGGAATTATTGAATTTGCAAGTGGTAGATTCTGATTTTTCACCCTGTTGTTTGGTTAAAGATGGCGTCCGAAGCCTGGGTATGCTGTCCCCTCGGCTACATACATTGTAACCATACAATCTAACGCATTACACCGAAGCTCAGTATTTGTCTTTCACTCCTTTTTTATGAATGATGTCACCTTTTCATTTATTGTTTTAGACGTCTGAGTGAGAACACCTCAGTCTTTGCTTTCTAAAGACGGATCGGTTTTCTTCAGGGAGCTGCAGCGTCTTCCCATGTCGTCCTCTGACTGTCTTGGCTTCCTAAACGTCTCGTTTTGAGCAGACCGGCTGTGCCTGTGCTTTGACGTCTCCTCTCCTCTGGTCTGTTTCAGCTGGTGCTGCCAGAGTATCTCATCCATTTCTTCTTCTGCGTGATGTTTCTGTGTGCGGCCGAGTGGCTCACCCTCTTCCTCAACTTACCGCTGCTGGCATATCACGTCTGGAGGTGGGTAACCAAGCAACCAGCTGGCCACCGAAACAGGAATCCTCTCCTGTGTTTATTTGTGACAGATTTATTTTTTTATTAATATTTCTGCTGTGCCACAGGTATACGAGCAGACCCGTGATGAGCTGTCCAGGACTCTATGACCCGACTACTATCATGAACGCCGACATCCTGGCCTATTGTCAAAAAGAAGGCTGGTGCAAACTGGCTTTCTACCTCCTCTCATTCTTCTACTATCTCTACGGGTACACAGCTTTTTCTACTATTTGTCTCACTCTGAAAATCATACAGTGCCTTGAAAACATTCACACTTTTTAAAGCTTCTGCCATTTTGTCACAACAAACTTCTGTGTATTTCATTGGAGTCTTGTGTGATAAAGTCTATTGGCTTCACACATCTGGACATTGAAGGTTCTGCCCATTCTTTGCAAAACAGCTCAAGCTAAGGCGGATTGGATACACAGCATCAGTGAACGTTTTGTCTTTCACTTCACTTAACAGTAATGCAGCTCTCTGCATTGGTCGAACACACGGCTCTGCAACTCCAGAGTCACAACTGCCTCTGGATAACTTTTGCTGAAAAGGAGCCAGTTAATGTTTTTAAATACAGATGTAACAATTTTAAGGTTTTTTTTTAAATTCTCCTTCAATATTTTCACTGAATTTTCACAATGACAAAAACTAAAATTCCTATTAATGTTTTCAGATTTGTTTTCCTTGCCCCTTTAAAAAAAAAAGCCTATTTTAAAACCCAAAAATAGACATAAAATGCTTGTTCTATAAAGATTACAAGAAATTTTCCAAAGGAGATATTTGTCTGAAAAGTTGTATTTTTTTCAGTCATGTGACCTTTGCAGCTTTAAGAGTTTTATTTGCATTTCCGGGGAACAAAATGGCTTTTTAGGCTATAAAGGTTGCTACCCCTGACCTAACAGATAAAATCTAATTTAATACTGATTTTCTTTTTTCAACTAAAGTTTTAGATTTCTAATATGTCAAAAGTGATGAGAAAGTTGATGTTGCATAACTCTAATAGAAACACTTCCAGTTTTAACACACAGTACAGCAGTAAGGAAATGTGTTTTCCTACTTTTTTTTTTTTTTTATGTCAAAACTGCAAATTTCCAGCAGATATATTTAAATTGTGGCAACACCCCGAGTTGTTAATTTTTTCGGTCACAAATGTTTAAGGCGTTGCATAATCTTACTGGCTGTGGTCATTAGGACCCAGGTGACTGTGAGTAAACCTGATCCTAATCTGTCTCTTCCAGAATGATCTATGTTCTGGTGAGCTCCTAAAGGCGTTGAGGGAAACGGACCGGGCCGCACAGTTAATGACCAGACACCATGATCCAAGTGCTGGAACACTGGACCTGCTGGAGACCATGATGAGCAACACAAGCCGTCATTTCAAGTGGATGAGCCCCCACGACAAACACACACACACACGTACAGTGCAGACAGTCATTCTGGAAACTTTTCACCTCTTTAAAGACCGTATCTTGGTCGCAGCGTTTCCGTCAAAGCACTACAACGTAAAAAAATAATCAGGAAATACGGACAAATTTCAATGGACAAGTTCATCTTTTTCCTTTTTTTGACATTTTTTTTTTTGTGCTTGAGATTTAAATAAAAATTGTTTTCCATGGTCGCTCCCTGCTTTCGAGTGTTTACAGATTAGGATTTGAGGTTTGTGTGTGAATCTAAACGGTGTGCTGATCTGCTTTACGGTTTGTTTTTTTACAGCTGATGTACTGACCAGGTAGTTTATCTCAAAGATCTTAGCTGCAGACGGTTCAATCTGTTCAGACTAAGGATGGACTGAAGGAATAAAAGACTAGTTACCTTGTAGTGAAACATGACACGCGCACGGTCTCATCAGGTTGTGTTTTTTTTTTTGTTTTTTCTTCAATGAATTGTTTCAATATTTAAAATCTACCGTGCTCCATCTGTCCAACATTTAGTCGTGTCCATGTAAATCCAGAGGGGATCATGTTTTTGTTTTTTTTCTGTAAATTTTCCCTTGTAGCTCTGAGTTCATTGAAAGGCCGACTCGACAGCGACGTATTCTACATTTATTTTAGAGCTTCAGTACCAAACTGCTGATGTGCCATACTGTTGAATCGTACCTTTTGATCTGTTTCTGGTTGATTTGAACACAAATAGTCCACGTTGTTAGCATCTCTGGTCTATTTATTGTTTTCTGGATTTTTATATGATTTCCTCTGACATCAAGCACTCCTGCATCTCCATCAAACTTATTTAGTTCAATAAAAGTTATTTAGCTCAAGCTTTCACTGGTTAGAGCAATGTCTTTTGTTTTTCATCAAGATGTCATTTTCACTTTGAGTTTTGTGGATTATATCCAATTATGCCACATTTGGGAAAATGATTTGAAATAAAACCCCAAACGCTGAAATTTTCTGCAAAGTTTTTTTTTTTTTTTTTTTGTGCAGTGGATTTAGTGTCACTTTAACATGAAAAGGTTCTTTTTTTAAAGATTTTGATACAGAAAATATACATTTCTACTTAACTTTTTTATGCTTAAACCCAGACTTATATTTTTTAAAGACTTTATTAAAGCTGAGTTGTGTTATACCTGAATCTTTTGGCTTATTTAAAATCTCAAAGGAAGCGATTTACTACTCTTTTAAAGTGCAGCTCTTGGAGAGTTAAATCACTGAATGCAGATGTTTCGAGATCATCATTTTCTCCATAATCCAGAATCACCGAGACACTGATCTCTCTGTGGAAGCCTCTCTGCTCTCTTTGTAGGCGGCATACTTCTCCTGAAACTCGTGAAGAAAATTGTATTGCTGCAAGGAAAAAAAACAGCACATCCAAGATTGATGTGTGCTGAATTCCTTATTCATTTAAAAAATAAAAACCACTTCTATCTGACCTCACCTTCACTGTTTGTATCGCTCCTCCTCCTCTGTGCTCTCTGAGGATCTTGATGGCTTCGTCGGCCATCATCGTCACCGAGAGCTGGAGCAGCAGGCAGGCGGCGACTGAGTGGGAAAGGAATGCTGAGAGTCAGAGAAAACTAAACCAAACGAGAAGGTCATCAAATGAAAGGAGACTGTCCTCACTTAAAGCAGATCGCCCCAGGCCTCCGTAGCAGCTGCAGGAGGAAAAGAAAAGGCAAAGTCAGTTCAGAACTTCAACAGGCAGGACGCTTTGATGTGGTTTCTATGGTGACCAGAAGACAGCAGAGGGTCTTTACTTGCAGAAACATTTCCAAACTATAAAAGGTTGGTCTAAAAAAAAAAAAAAAAAGGGCTTTCATTTCCTCTGATTTAGGATATCATGATACATCACAGTTGAATGAATGAATTCATTTTAAAACCCCGACTCCAACGTTCAGGTTCCTTCATAATCAGAAATCTGAACTGTTGAATCCTCCAGGTCCTCCAACCAAAATCTTGGTTGTTCCAAGAACTGCAGAACTTTCCGGAGCGATGCAAATCGACTGAGAGACAAGCTTCATTTGCTTTTGAGAGTTTTTTTATTTAAATTGAACACTTCTTAAATATTGTAAATTTGCTTCAATTAGATATAATTTTTTTCCCCTTTCACTTTAGCTATGTTTTCATTCAATATTTAAATTTTTATGCTCCCGTCTGTGATTTTTCCATTTGCGATAGGTGCTTTATAAAGTCAACTACTGCTGCCTAGAATGGTTTTGTTTATTTAATTAAGTTACATTTTCCTGTGTCATTTGTTGAGTTTTCATTTTTCCCCGAGATCGCCTTTCATCAACAAGGTGTTAAATAATTGTGGGTAAGCAGTAAAACGCGCAAACCTTTCCGTTCTCTGGAGAACCCGCTCGTTAATCCACAAGTTGTTGGGCTCCTGAAGAAGTTTTCATGCCATCTTATACATTCTCTCCCATTTTTATAAATGTAAATACAACGCAATGGATTTGGACGAGCTTTACCTTTCCAAGCTACTCATCGAGTCTCTGAGAGAGGCAAGTGAACAAACTTCAGCATTTGGAGATCTTTTACACTCAACATTTCAAATACATCCCTAATGTAACCCGTGTGTGTGTGTGTGTGTGTTGACTTCACTCACTGGACCACTGTCCTCCTGTTCCTCTCGAGGCAGACCTGCAGCTCGTCCAGGATCTGGCAGCACTGCTCCAGCTCGGGAACGTCTCCGTCGGGGAACGGTGCGTGGTGCACCGTGAAGCCGTGTTGCTCGTAGACCTCCAGAAGAGACGGGACTCTGTACTTGCTCAGTTCCCCTCTAGTGCAAAAGACGAACACATCCTGCACCCCCTGATTCTTCAGCTCATCTGGTAACAGGAAGGAATGAGAGTTATTTTTAGACAAATGTGTCATTTTCCACTACTGAGTTCAAAGATTAATAGCAGCATAAAGCACATTACTGAATGCAGCATTTAACTTCCATAAAAATATGCTTTTTTTACGTGATTGTTGAAACTGTCACCATGTGCTGACAACATAGTATGAGATTTATGGAAAAAACACCAAAAAGAAAAAAAAGACATGATGAGTTGTTCAGTAGCATTCTCACAAGTTGATTGACAGCGGTAAGACCCTCCTCCTGGCTCTGATTGGGTGTCTTTGGAGCAGCGCGTTTCTTCAGAGCTCAGGAAGGAGGTGGAGGAGATGGATCTTTTCACAGATTATCTGTCTCATATACATGGTAATAGTTCAACTATGTAAAAAACATATTTACATAGAAAGTTACATACTGCAACTTTAATGTCTGATCTGAGTAATTCATAGCTGAGAAAAAAATTCCTCAAAAACTGCCTTACCAACATCTTTCTGCAGGGACCTGCGAACGTCTTTATACTTGCAACCTGGAATAAGAAGAAATGCATTATAACAAAAAAACAAATGTCTTTGTCTTAAAATAGACCTTTCAGATGAACGTGACTTTACCTGGCAGTGCACATATTCCAAGGTGCTGTGAGCACTCAACTATGGACAGAGGTAACCTGAAACCCAGTCAAGAATATTATAGGATAATTTTAAAAAAGTCAGACTATGGCGTCTTCCTGACTCAGAGGGAGTAAACACTAATACAATCAGTTTTTTTTAGATTTTTACTTCCACTTCTGCTTTGTGTCAATGACAAAATTACTGAAAACTCATTGAAAATTAGCGGCCGCAACAAGGAGTTTTAGAGGGATGGATAATTTGGCGTGTTTTGCTTCCTGTACCAGCTGATGTGGAGCGGAGTCAGCTGCTCTTCTTCCACGTCTTCATCAGAGGAAGAGTCAAACACGCTCCTTCTCATGTCTTCAGACGCCTGAGAGAGAAGACTGGGTAAAGTAAAACAATAACATCACAGTAGGTTTCACAGAGTCAGACATGTTATATCTACTTTATCCTGAAATATTAAAAAAAGTTTTTTAAAGTTCTAATAAAACGCCAGACGGTACCATTTCTCACGTGCTAACGTCAGCTGTCACTCCTGCGTCACTTTGAAAAAAAGGTTTAAATTCAGCTACTAAAATAATTATTCATACACCAGTCCTTAACAGCAAGCAGTTCTACAGTTTTTAAGATCTAAATGTATATATATTTTAAGTGTATTTATTCTCCACCTTCTACGCTCTCTTCGTCTCCGGTGTTTTGACAGCCAGTTCAAGTGCTACGATTTTAAAACGCCACAAAGCTGTCGTCCAATCAGATTCAAGAGCTGACTCTTAACTCCGCCCACCGCAGCACAACAAACCGTAGTGGCGTTCGATTTATAACTGGCTCAAGCAAGCGTGGGCGGAGTGAAGACGACAAATCTCGAAGACTGTCTCTCTAACAGGGGCGCCCAAAGTCGGTCCTCGAGGGCCGGCAACCTGCGCGTTTTAGTTCTCTCCCTGGTTTAACGCACCTGGATCAAATGATGGCTCATTAGACGGGCTAAGAAGAACATTGACTTGCTGAAATGGTTGTTGCTACCACCAGAGAGAGAACTAAAACATGCAGGATGCCGGCCCCGGAGGACCGACTTTGGGCACCCCTGCTCTAAAACTAAAATTGTGAACAACCGGCCTAAATTTTATATTTATCGTCCAGTAAAAAAGCAAAAATAAAAAGAGGAACATCCTATATGATGCTAACTATTAAAACAGAGTGGGATTGTTGTGAATATTTTTACTTAAGAAGCACTCTGCCTCCACAATATACAAGTTTTCATATTTGTGTGTTCGCCGTTCACAACTTTAGAATTATGTTTTGTCACATTTTATGTCACTCATAAGAAATATGAACTCCTTGCAAAAGTATTCACATCCCTTTAATGTGACAAAAAGTCAGCAAGGTTCCAGCCTATAGCTCTGACGTAAAGGGAAAATCATGCATGTACTTGTGTTGAGCCTCTTTACTCTGGTACCCCCTAGTCAAATGTAGCCAAATTTCAGAAAGTCATCTATATGCAAAATAATAATCTTAATATGAATATAGATTTTTTTTTGTGAAGTCTCAGAGGTTTGTTTATCAGAAAACAAACTAAGGCTGCACATCATCCCAAACACACCACTCTGACCTTGAAACATGGTGGTGGCAGCATTATGCTTAGGGATGCTTTTCTTCAACAGGGACAGGAAAACCGGTTGATGAGAATATCATTGAATTTTGGAAGAACAATTGAAACTGCAGCTGAGGTTCACCTTTTCGCAGGGTGACCCCAAAAACACGACCAGAGATGCAATAGATCAAATTAAATTCATTTAATGGAGTGGCCCAGTCAAAGTCCAGACCTATTTTCAATAATAATCCTCCATCCTTTTACTTCCACATCACAAATATTCTCTACTTTGTGTTTTCCTGCATGTAAACTTCCCCCAAAATCCATTTAAGTTTGTAATTGTAAAGTAAGAACAACAGAAATAAAGCTTTTGCAAAGCACCATAATGTCTGACAAATGGTTTCCAGATCCATCAGAGGTCTGCAACCTGCGGCCCTGGAGCCGCAAGTGGCTCTTTGGAACTTCCACAATGGCGCTTAATAAATTTGGCTAAAGGAAAAAAAAAAAGATAGCTAATGTTTTTAATTTTATATTTAATAATAAATTAGCTTTTTAGGTTCGGAGCAACATTTGCACTGAATTTCCCACAAAGACTGACACTGAAAGAGCCAGTAATATCTTGTTTCTAGATCTGATTTTGACGACGGTGTCTCGAGCTGTTGTAGGCAGAAAAAAAGAGTCAGAACTCAGAAATTTTCTAGAAATAAACAAGAACATTTCTGAGCTCCAAAAGACAAACAATTTCAAAGTCGAAGATTTTGTTTCAAGTTGTTCCTAGAAAATGACTGAAATTAATTTAAAATATTCTCAGTTATTAAGAGTTTTTTTTTTGTGAATTTATAATATTTTTTATCTATCTTCAATGTAGATTTTCTCATCTACATGGGATGAGAAAATCTATATGCTTTTTTTAAATTTCATTATTTTCTATGCCTCCGAAGGAAAAAACTGATGCATCCCCTTTTTGTAAATATTATCTTTACCTTTATTATAAATCCTAAAAGTAGAAATAAAATGGTGGTTCTTTAAAACTATGCAAACTCCCTGCATTTCCTATATCTACCTAAAATTCTCAGTCAAAACGTGGTGCAACATTTTGCAGCTCTGAACCACTTTCATTTGGCTGTCCTGACAGTAAAAGTGGCTCCGCAGGTTGTAAAGGTTGCACACCTCTGATCTAGTAGATCCTTATAGAACAATCTTTTATTATGACTATTATAGAAAACAACAGACGACTTCCAGCCCTCTGATTGGCAGGGCACTTTGCATCCTTCCTCTGAGGCAGCTACAGGCTCTGCCTCCTCACAGGAGGAGACCTGCTGTGGACACGGAGCGAACCGCCGGAAACGGACGGAAACACAACGGCTAGAGACTCCGGGACTGAATGCACATTCTTCTAACTGGATGGAGAAACAGAAGAACGTTCAGCCAGGCGAGTGTATTCCAACTCTTTCTGCAGCACAAGTTATTTTTATTTGAAGTTTCAGTTAAGAATAGCTGGATGGTTGTGTTTCGTTTGCATTATAACGAGGATTTTTCAAAGTTTTGAGTAATGTCACAGCCCATAATATATGATTACTAACATATTTGATCAACTTAAAACATCAGCTTTTTGCTGGGTTCTGCTCTAACGACAAAGTGTTTGGCTTTTTTTAAATTGAATTTAATTCGATGTATCTCTCCGGGTTCTGCCCGCCCTTCTGTTTGCAGATTTATAAGGAGGGATCTTGGCTCCGGCAGCAGCTTCCCCCCCCGCGGGGCTCGACTCTTTTGGCTCGCTTGCCGCTTCCTTAGCAGAGGGTCTGCTGGCAGGAGCAGCATCTGACCAGGTAACACAAACACAAGAACACGAGGAGCAAAAAAAAAAAAAAGACAATAAATCCACCTTTTTTGAAGTGCAAACGGTTTTAGGCAGGATTTCATCCCTGAAGCCGTCAGACGGGCTGCACAGTTTGTGCTCGTCAGTAGCTGCGTGTTTGCAAACGGGCTTGTTTGTGTCTCTCTCTTCTGCAAAGGTCATGAAGCCTCAAGAGGCAGAGCTCGTCTCTGAAATCTCAAAGGTAAACTTCCCGTCATCAGCCGAGCTCGGTGTATTTAAAGAGACGGTCCACGCTAAATCCTTCCATCGTTATATTTCTCTAGTGGCAGCAGATAAAGCCTCTCCAGTGTGCAAGAGTGTTTGATTGTAGCTTCATTTTATAAGTGAACACCACAAAATTCAACGTATTTTGTTGAATAGGCAAATAATTGATTTATAATTGTTATGGGGAAGGAAATCAAATATGTCTTTCAATGTTTTTCTCGAAAAGTAAGAGATTTTAAAAGTCAGTTCCTGTCTTTGGGAGCACATCTCAACCCAATTCACACATCTAGACTGTAATTCTTAGTCATATTGGGCGGTTTCAAAGTCACATTTAGTTTGAACTTTGACTAGGTCATTCGAAAATCAATGCACTTTAATCTAAGACATGTGATTGTGGTTCTGTCTGTATGTTTCCTCTTCCTGGTCTAGTTCTGTGGCTCTTTTGCACTTTCCACATCGACTCTTAGCTTTGACTGAAAACGAAAAGGACCCAGTTAATGTTTTTAAACACAATGCAATATTTCCACAAAGAATGACACTAAAAAGTTTGAGTTCTGTTTTTCCTTGTCAGTAGATTGGATTGTATTTATTTTTTAAATATTCACCCATTTTATACTTATCTTGATTTTAAACCATCGATATAAAAATGAAACACTGGTTCTTAAAAAAAAAAAAAATGACAAGAAAAAAATAAAGTTTTTTTAAGTTTTTTTTTTCCTACCTTTTTTTTATGCCTCAAGAAAATCAAAAGAAAAATTGGGAAATAATCCTGACACAAAGGATCATAGTTCATGCAGGAAAGGGTTAAAATCTTATAAAACGCATTGAAAGTTTGTGGTTGTAACATGATCTGTTTCAGAAAAGATCAAGCCGCTGTAACGTCATGTCGTTGTTCACTGCGTGCCTCCGTAGTTACAGTGCATGGTCACAGAACTGAAGACGGGCTTCACCAGCGCCCTGCTGGAGCTCGGTCAGATCCAGCATGGAGACTCGCACCTGAGGGAGGAGATGGAGGAGAACAGGAGGAGCTGTCAGAAAAAAGCTTTCCGCTTGGAGGCGCTGGTCGAGTCGCTGAGGGTGAGGCGGGACGCAGCCGTCCGTCCAGCGCACGGCAACAGGGATCAACGTTTCACCGTGACTGGGCTTTTCTTTTTTTTTTTTTTTTCTCCCCTCCCACAGGAGGAACTCGGAGTGCTGAGGAGTCAAATTGTGCAGCTGTACATCAACAATCAAGGGCCTGAGCCGGACGGAAAGAGCCTCGCGTCCAAACCAAGAGAAAGGTACAACAGATAAGAAACCAGAACTGTTTACTGTTTAAAAGGACGGAAATCCAAACAGGCATTTTGTGCAGGATTCTGATTTTAAGGTTGTTGTACATTACTTCACACAGAGGTCTGTCACGATAACAAATTCTGCTGGGCGATAAATTGTTCCAGACGTTATCGCGATAAACGATAATGTTGTTGTGAGACAATTTTTAAGTAATATAATGGTAATGGCATAATAATAATAATAATAATAATAATAATGCAAAAATACATTCTCAAACATCAATAAACTTTAAATTCTAATGAACATTTAGCGCTGGAACTGGAAGACATTTTAAAGCTCCAAAATAAATAAACAGAACAACAGAAACAACAAGTAAAATGAATTATGAAGTCTAAGTAAACAAAATTATCCTCCAAAAAGATTTTTGTCGTCTAGTTTTTGGCAGAAAGAGAAAAACATTAAATCATGCCAAGGGAAGTTATTGAGTTTGTTTCAATTTATCATGCGGTTAATTGATTTATCAATTATTGTGACAGGCCTAACATATATTATGCATTATATTATATAATACACTGCCTGGCCAAAATAAAAGTCGCCACCTGGATTTAACTAAGCAAATTGGTACAAGCCTCCTATTGGATAAGTACTGCATAGGCGATTATCTTTCAGCTGGCAACAAGTTATTTAACCCCAGCTGATGCAATGAGTAACTCCTCATTTCTTAAACAACCATGGCAAAAAACACATCCTGTGGTCGTGGAAAAGACGTTAGTCTGTTTAAGAAGGGTCAAATCATTGGCATGCATCAAGCAGAGAAAACATCTAAGGAGATTGCAGAAACTACTAGCACTGGGTTAAGAACTGTCCAACGCATCATTAAAAACTGGAAGGATGGTGGGGAACCATCGTCTTCCAGGAAGAAATGTGGTCGGAAAAAAATTCTGAATGATCGTGATCGACGATTACTTAAACGTTTGGTCAAATCAAATCGAAGAAAAACAACAGTAGAACTCAGGAATATGTTTAATTGTGAACGCCAAAGCATTTCCACACGCACAATGCGAAGGGAACTCAAGGGTTTGGGATTGAACAGCTGTGTAGCCGTAAGAAAACCTCTAATCAGTAAGGCTAACCAGAAAAAAAGGCTTCAGTTTGCTAGGGAGCATAAAGATTGGACTCTGGAGGAATGGAAGAGGGTCATGTGGTCTGATGAGTCCAGATTTACCCTGTTCCAGAGTGATGGGCGCATCAGGGTAAGAAGAGAGGCAGGTGAAGTGATGCACCCATCATGCCTAGTGCCTACTGTACAAGCCTGTGGGGGCAGTGCTATGATCTGGGGTTGCTGCAGTTGGTCAGGTCTAGGTTCAGCAACATTGTGTGCCCAAAGAATGAGGTCAGCTGACTACCTGAATATACTGAATGACCAGGTTATTCCATCAATGGATTTTGTCTTCCCAAATGGAACGGGCATATTCCAAGATGACAATGCCAGGATTCATCGGGCTCAAATTGTGAAAGAGTGGTTCAGGGAGCATGAGACATCNAAAGATTAATGCAACACTGGATGGAAATAAATCTTGTGACACTGCAGAAGCTTATTGAAACAATGCCACAGCGAATGCGGGTTGTAATCAAAGCTAAAGGCGGCCCAACAAAATATTAGAGAGTGTGACCATTTTTTGGTGGCGACTTTTTTTTTGGCCAGGCAGTGTATATTTAAAGATTGATAAATTTTCTCGTAATTACGTGGCCAAAGTTTAAAGAGACAGCATAAAAAAATGGTTCAAGTAAATAATCCATGTTCATCTTTAGGATTGCGAACACGAATGTGTCATTTAAGGTTTTTCAGTTTTTCCTTTTTTAACCTTGAAATGTCACTGTTGATGCAGTCCTCTTTAAGTGCTGACCCTCCTTAGATGCAGACATTCCTACAAGTCGTGTGTCTGCACCGCAGATACACCACACCCAGAAACTCACTGCACCCCGAGGAAATCAGACTGCCGCAGACTCTGCTGATGTAGGTCAATTGACTGACATCTTCCTGACCTCCACTGATGTGTGTGGACGTAAAGGGTCCAAGAGGGCAGGGCAGGCATATAAACACGAGGATACAAATATTGTAAATGAATTCAAAAGCTCTTTATTTTTATGATCTCTACCACAGTGTAATCAAAATTTAACCCTCTGTGGCACAGCGTACCATGTGACCGGGCCTGCAAGCACTAACATGCAGCAAATGAAAGAAAGAGCTCTTCATACGGGTCAAAGAGTCGGACTCTTGTGACTTCAGCCTGACTGCTGGAGGAGACACAATGGCTTCAGAGGGATTTCCACATGAATTTTAGCATCATTTCACGCTTTTCTCTCACTTGCTGTCACCCTAAAACTACATGTGCTTAAAACTAGGACAGAGGAGTGTTGTGATTGTTTCCCCTGAAGGCAAAAACTTATCTACTACAAAATCTACAACTATTATTATTGTCTCTGCTTAAACCTCAAATATTTTCAGCTACATGATGTGTGCACCCTTTCTGTCTGAGAGTTTCTATTCAGACACTTGCTGCTAAATATAAAATAATAAGAACCAGGTGGACTGTTTGGGAGTTGAGTTTATAGAATCACATCCACCCAAAACCAATAACACAGAGACAACATTAAAGCTGGGGCCTGTACCTAATCACAGCCAGGTGGAAGGTGGTAGTGCTGTCAATCAACCTTGTGTACGCACTGCTAGATGGAGAAACAAGTTACTGTTTTAAGACAACCATTTATTCACAGTCATTGGTGAGTTAATTAAAAAAAAAATATGTACAAAACATATTTTTTAAAAATAAAAGTTACATGTCCCAGCTTTGAAAGGCCAGTCCTATGTATTTTCCAGGCACATTGTGGATTTTTATAGCACAATCAAGTAACAATGTTACCTTGAGTTGCTATAAAAATGCTGTGGATATCAAACATAGCCTAAAAGAAATTTGGCAACTAAAAATTAAGCCTGTCTCTTTAAGAAGCGTCTGCTCTTTCTGACACTCCACCTTCAAGAAGTCATCACAACAATGTTTATTTACAACCATTTTTTTTTACCGGTGTTGCACTGAGCTGCCACGTGATACTCAAGGATTTTTCAAAGAATATGGCAGAATCAAAGCAACACTGCAGGCGTGTTTTCTTTGATGAAGAATTAACATTATATCATAAGCTTAACAAAAATTCATTTTACATAGCATTCCCCCCCTTTACCACACCACCAGAATGATTCACAACTCACACAATCAGTATGGTCCAAGGTCGTCGTTTGCTTAAGAAAAGTTGTATGTCAGATTTGTTGCATCTACAATGCTACTGAGTTTAGTAGTAAACAAGATGTCGGTGCCCACACTATTTATTTGCTACACATGTAAAGGCTTTATGGTAGCCTGTGTGATTGTGAGAAAATCGAAGTAGCACTATGTGGATAGACATGGCTCTGTAACCTCTGATGCGTATTGATGGGTGCTGCCCTACCCTCAGTTCTTGCTCTCGTGATGACTTAAACCTACAGTGAGAAGGTCTTACGTTAATATGTGGCATGATATCTGGGAAGATACTAAAAAAAAATTGAGATGATTGGTATTTTGAAGGAGCACAGCAAAACTCGAGACATGCTGGAGGTAAAATAAAAATTGCATGTGATATTTCCCATAGTTTCATCATGCCAGTGAAGGCAAAGAGAAGATCTACTTCCTCCTTTATTTAAGCAGTAAGTATCAGAAAAAAAAAAAATCCATGGATGACGAGACAGGAAAAAAAAAAAAAAAAACACAGGAGAGACTAGAGGAATGTTAACCTATTTTTTAAAAAATCCAATGTTTCTCTCTGGATATCATTGTGTAATAAAATAAAGCAAACTTCGCAAGAAAAAAAAAATTCAGAAAATATAATCCATCTGGTACTGTTTGTAATTATCGCCAACATGAGAGAACTATCAGAATAATATTGACCCTTTGCAACTACCTCACTTAATCATTCAAAGTGCCATGATGGACGTCGGCAGTAAGGGACGGTAGTATTGACCTGAGCGACTGACTGAAATAGTTTTCCAAAGTTGTTTTTGCCAGTTTATTCATGGCTTCTACTTGTTCAAGTCGAGCTAATTTGTCTTTGAACGTAACACACCTGGTTTGGGCTCATAGATGACGATATCTTCAAAAGTTGAAAATAGCTAGCTTAGAAACCGTTTCCTCGACCCTCCAGATTTGTTTACCAAAGTACCGACTTTGCCTGAAATAACCACATGATTTATGTCACTATGTCATAAACAGCGTTTCCGCTTACACACGAAACAGACTTAAAAGACGTACAGAAGAGGAGACGCTAACCAGTTTCTTCCGTACATGCTAGGCTACATGACGGTGGGGCATTGTTTCCATGGTTACTGATAGTTAGGCACGTACCTTCGCCATAATGCAATATTTGATATCTTTCTATTAGTCACTTGTAACGTGTATGAATGTTTATCTTCTTACCTTTTAAAATGTGTTTAAAGCTGCAAATCCGCGGTTAAACCGATGGCTGCTATCCACTGTCTTTCCTCATTAAAAGTTACACGTTCAAATGACAAGTTTGGTTTTCACCCATGTTTGTTTGTGGAGCTGGCCGCGCAGCATCCTATAACCATTTTTTAAAGTGAAATCAGCTAGATAAAAGCGATATTGGGCTACCACGTGTGTTTTTGACAGCTTTACGTCATACGTTTTCTTTTACGTCCGTCATGGTGGAGCGGAAGGTGCAAAGGGTCAATACATCAATATGTAATTTTTACATTTTTTATTCTGCCACCTTGCTATAATTTGGGAACTGTTAATATACCTGCAAAATTACTGATCCTTTGATAAAAAAAAAAGATAAAAAATAAAATAGAAAAAAAGCAATTGAGTGGACAACAGAATAAAATGTTTCTAATTAGTTGAATCAGACATCTTTTCCAAGAATAAAACAAAAATCAACTTATCTTAAAATGTATTAGACATGCAATTTATATTTTGTAGACTTTAATTTTTTATCCTAAATTTTATAAATAAAATACAACTAATTCAACATGGAAATGAAATGGAAGAGATAAAGTGAAACATAGTGTTCTTCAGGAACTGCTGGTCCAAAAACAATAGTTCTTCAACCTCACGTGGTTAACGGTCATATTTTGTCTCCATTTATGTACAGAAAACATCATGGTGGTCTCCTTCAGAAATACAGAACATCCTTTACAAATCTCACATCTGCTCTTCAATGCTATTTAAAGCTGGTGGATGTCTTCAGGTCTGAGGTACGCTTTACTACACACATGCACACATCAAAGGCCTCTTCCCAACATGATGTCAGTTGCAGATGTTTGTGCTGACATGCAGGATGAGCTGAATGTTTTCTCAGCAGAAATATTTTGTTTCAGGGAAAGGGTCATGTGAGCAATGAGGAAATGAAGGACAAAGACATGGAGATTAAATGACAAGCAGGAGATTTTTAAAAGGGCCACACAATTAGAGAAAATGTTAATACTTATAGGAATAGTTGAAGCAGCTCAACAACTATAAATAATCTGAGATAGGCAGATTCCCGCATGAGTCAGAGAGAAGATTTCTGGGCTTGAATCCTGTTGCTTCAGGGTGACGACCAGTCGCCATGAGATGATGGAGATGTCACTCACAGGTCCAGCGGCACAGCCAATCGGTTGACACTGCTGGTCCCATTTTAATTAACTGTTAATTGCGTGTCACATGGAGGATGTTTTACAAACAGCCGAGTAATCAGATCATGTTGAAATCATAAAGATATAAGGGTTGATGCAGGAGGACTGAATGAAAAATATTAAGATGCAGTGGCACTTGAAGGCAAATTCATTGCAACAACAAATCTGCTCATTCAAATTCATATAATTCAGTTTATATGAATTGAATTATATGAGGCTCTATGGTGTACGGACATTCAGTCAGTTATATTCCAATTTGAGTCAATGCGATACAGACCTAAAATAAAGTTCAGTTTATTTTAGGTCTAATTTATTAAGTCATGTTGATCGAGAGAAGGTTTCTTAAGTAAAGGTTTAATTACTGAGAGGGGTCTCTCATAGACTCCCTTAACACGTTTGACCTGTTATTTACTGAGTACTGGTTAATCAAATCTAAAATGGGGGCAGTAATCAAAAGGAACATTTCTTTTGGCTGGGCCAGGGTCTCCAATATAAGTCAATGGTTTGGAAGAAGCTAATATTTTTGATAAATGAATCAAGATAGTCCAAACAAATATCAGGAGCTGTAGTTTCATTTTGTTCTGCCTCACTTAGTGACGATAATAATCACGTTCGGAAGAATCCTTTTGATTCTATGTTTAAAACAATCAGATTTATTCATGAAGTCGTTATTGCTGAGAGCTGAGGATGCGGTTAGCTCAACAGAACGATTACTCCAAGTTTGGCAACTGTACTAAAAAAAACTTGAATTACTCTCATTCTGCTCTATTAATAATGAAAGAATGCTGTTACAGCTTGGTGAAACATCTTTTTATGCAGTATGAGACAACTTTTCCTGATGTGTAAAGAGCTGGGATAAGGATAGACATACACTGATGCATGCAAACGATGTACTAAAAACAAACATCTTTAGCTTCATTAGTAGTCAGTAAAAGTCAGTTTTGTTGGAGTTTAAATGCCACTCTGGTGTGCATTTCTCCCCTCAAGCAGCAGGAATGCTGAATGATGTCCAGCTTAAACTACACAGTTCTTAGAAACAGACAGAGAGAAAAAAAAAACCTCTGAGGGGTTTTACAGCCAAGTTAAAGATAAACTAAACATTTATTTCAGAGCCCCTGGCATAGTGACACTAATGGCAGCCAAAGAAATCCAAAACTGGTTGAAGAGAAATCTGACTGATAGGAAATTGGTCTAGTGGGAACGAGGAACCAGGAGAATAGATGACGCAGAGCATAAAACATCACAAGTTCTGATTATGTAAATTCATTGTTTTCCCCACAGCTGAGGTCGCAGCTCTTCCAGCGCTTCCTCCCTCCCTCTCTCTCTCTCTCCTCCAGGAAGGGTGGCAGATATGCTCCGAGATTCACTATGCTACCTGGAGACCGACAGCCTCGCTGTTCGGCCAATCAGAGGCTGTGAAAAACAGCCTCCTGCTCCTCCATTGGTCCCCTGCTCCCTGGAGTTCATTCCTGTATCAATGCCTTGTCACTGTGTCGTCTGGCACTGCCAAAGCCAATTATACTGCCCCCTTTTCTTCTATTCTGAGCTCTTTTCTCCCGTAGACCCCCTTCACACTTTTAACACCATGAACACACACAAACACTCGCAGACTGACGCATGCATACCAATCTCCTCTAGCTCCTCAGAATGTCATGATGGAGTCTGGGAATCAGGAGGACCTGAAACTCAAAGTAATGAGACTTCTATATGAAGATCACTGTTAACCCCTCATATCTGAAAACTATTAGAATAAAAATTATAAATAATAATGGAGCTGCAAGATAAATACTTCAAGTATTTTAAGTTTTATTCCTCAGTACCATCTTACACCTGTTGCCTATATTTGTCTTGTTTACCCTGTAGAACCATCTGGTTTAAAGAAAAAAATAGGATGCTTTGTGAAAGTCCAGCATATTTGAACATATGAATATTAATAATTTTGACAAAAACTAATAACTAAAGAATAAAATCTTAAAACTAAAAAAAAAAATAAATAAATAAATTCCCAGACAACCCACCTCTGGTTTTAATTAGAAAGTGAAAATACAGTTCAGGCTTTCAAATTTGTAGCAATTAAGACCATTTATAGATTTTATTGCAAGACAGGGCTGTAAAACAAAGCCATGGATCAGCTGTATGTTTCTGGGAGACGTCTAAAAGTGGCAGTGTGTAAGTTTAAGTGGCACGAAGCTTTGGTGCCACACCCTTTGCTCTCCAACATGTTGGGAAAACCGTGACGGGAGCTCAAAAAGACAGAAAATGCTCTTAAAAAGGTTGTGTTAGGATTAGCTGTTGTAGAAACTGTCTGATGCTGCTGAGAAAGGACTTATGTCAAGTGAAGGAGGCACACATTCAACAAAGAATGTATTAACTTACTGAAATTCTGTTAAATGCACATTAAATAGCTTGCAGTCAGATTCATGAGTAATTTCAGTTGTTCAGACTGAAAAACAGAAAACTGTTTTAAAAATTGATCTTATAACTTCACACGTTACTTTCAACATCACTGCTTCCAATCCAAGCTCAAATATCTGACTTTAACCAACCATATAAACCCTCATAAAATACATACTGGGTACAATCCTTATATTAAACATCAAAAGCGTGATATTTCTATCAAGACCTGTTCACATTAGCTTAAATGAGGATTAAGATGACAAAATATTCATTTATATGCAT
This sequence comes from Girardinus metallicus, assembly GCA_903067095.1. Lineage (NCBI taxonomy): Eukaryota > Metazoa > Chordata > Actinopteri > Cyprinodontiformes > Poeciliidae > Girardinus > Girardinus metallicus. The sequence goes on along the minus strand of CAEGAE010021801.1, from coordinate 19,047 downwards.
GTTCTAATAATCAGCAAGTATGACCAAGAAACCCTAAAAAGAAGGAATTTATTAAATATTATCTTACAATGGTCTTTAGTGTTGGGCCAGAACAATTTCTGCCCTCTGGCGTTCACGTTTGTGAGCCAAACGGAAGGTCATAAAGGATTAAAGGAAGCTGTGGTTTTTCTGGTGGTGTTAACTGGTCCTGCTAATTGGGTGAAAGGAAGCTTTGGGTCCCTGAAGAATGCATGGGAGAGATTAGAGAGCGCGAGTCAACGTCTCCAGGATGTTTACTGTAACGGCTTTGAAATGCACAACTCGTATTGCACAAGACTGGCACAGCAAAAACTGTATGAAAACATGTGCTGTTGAAGAATGCTTCTAAAATTATTCCTGGCGTGAGTATAAAATGGGTCATGCCTAAAATGACAAATTTGAAGTTTAACAAGAGTTTTGCGGTTTTAATACCTTCTAACTGGACTCGCATCTATCCATAAACTTTGAGCTCTGCTTAGCTTTCTCTGTAAATTTACAACCTAGTAAACATCAGCGAGCGAGCCAGGCTTCGCCAAGATGGCAGAATTTACAGTCTTGTCTGAAACAGCCTGTCAAAGAATGTAACACTGAATTCAGTTTTTCTGGCTAATTTAAGGGATCAGAATCTATGAGAACAAGACAGGATTTATGTGTAACTATCTAAAATAGAAAGCACATTTGTTTTTTTTGTTTGCTTCAAAACTCACGTCTTACCAAAAGTAAATTGAGTTACAAGATTATCCATGTATTACAGCAAATTACTAAACTTTATTCTCCTGTTGGATTGATGCTTATAATACAAAACTGGTAGAAAGTCTTAAGTTTTGATGCATTTGTTGAATATGGAGGAAGTGTGAACAATGTTTTTCCGTTTTTGCCCCTCAACTCTTCAATCACAGCCAAAGTAAGGTTATCCACAGTGAGAGCTGCATCTAAAAATAAAGGCCAGCTAAACCTGTGTAGCCTGCTGGTCTGAAAGTTTTGCTCTACTGAGCCACATAAGTATTTTGGCTTTCAAGAATACTGTGTCAGTAAAAACAAGAAAACCAGTTAGAAATGTCTATGAATGAAAAAAAAAAAAATCATGTATCAATGACACTGCAGAGTAATTTTCCATATCTCTCACTGCACGCACACACACGCACTCACACAGAGGAGGTTGTCCTGTTGGATACTGGCAATCAATGTTGGAAAAATCTCTCTGGAAACACTGGAGCCGTGGAAAGTCCTTGGATTTATCTGCAGAAATAATCAACTCCACTGTTTATTCATTCTTGTGCTGCCTTTTGGCCATAAAATTACAAAAGGCCAGACTGCAGTGACTGGATGGTATTTTACAGCACAATGTGTTTACACGAGAGAGGAGCAGAGCTGCAAAAAACATGTCACAATCAATTTACCGAGAGCCCAAAAGAAAGAGCCATTAGTAAACAGGAAAGTATACGGGTAGAAAATATCACCAGGCAAAAAAAAAAAAAAGAAGCGCATCACTTTAACTTAAGACATTTTTATTCAAAATTACAGAAGGAATGTGCATTTTCTTATTGTGTAAAGCAATCGCTGAAAAAAAATCATTAAAATAATTGTAAAAGGTTATTTAGAACAATATATGTTATAGAAGGACCAAAGAAAAAGTACAGAAAAAAAAGAAATAACTCAGGCAGAATATTCCAGTGGTGTTCTGATGTTCTTTCTGTAGAAAGCTTACAATCTAGTGCTGCCTACCTGAACACAGACACTCATTAACACAGCAGTTACATCGGTTTAATTACAGCAATGAGATCTTTTGTGCAGGTGGATATTTCCTGTGTTTCAAGATTAAAATAAAGCACTAGATGCAGACTCAGACATTACCACACCTCTAGTGCTTCACTGGAATCCCTTTCATGACCTTTAAGTGCCACTTTCTCCCGAAATAAAGAAGAAAAAAAAAAGTAAACATTCATTTTTTACAGAACATACCATATCAGTGCTGCACTGACTGACTTATAAAGAGCTGGGCTGCAGGTTACACTGAAGGATTTGCATAGGAGGAGACGCCGCATTGAGCAGCTGACATCACCTGGCGTGCTTCCTGTCAGGTCTTACACCAAAACATCATGGCAACATGTCTGCTGAAGGCTGCAGAATACAAACAGGAGCGAGGCCAGACATCCGGAGACGACGGCTGCAGTTCAGTGGGAGAACAGACAGACTAACAAGTGAACACAGATACTTGTCTCAGCAGTTTCTGGGCTGTTTTCCAGTGCGCTATACTCTCAGCAGAAAGACCACAAGATCATCATTCATGACAGCCTGGTTGGTATTGTACAATAATTACAGATGGCAACACACATGTGCACCCCAACACACACACACACCCAGATTTGTGCACACAAAACTAAATATAAGTGGATAATTTCACACTCAAGTTTTTCTCGTATACAAAAAACAGAGGAATGCAAACTACTGAGGCTACAGTATGTCTGTATGAAACCGCACTTTGAAAAATATTTTTGGTTTCTATGTAAATTCACTCCCCATTACAGTTTAGGTTATGGTCTACATTTTTATTTGTACAAAATAACCATTTGATGCATACCAGTGAAATAAATCCTGTCTACAAGATAAACCCCGGTGAAACGTAATGATCTGGTCCACATGCTCTCTGCAGTGGGAACTACAACTGGACTACACCTGCAAGTGAAATTATGAGACTCGTTGGCACTTCAATAAAACACGTGGACAAAGTATTACAGATGCACAGTATTGCAAAATGTTACAAAGAAGTACGTTTTACCTTGTTGAGGGGAAAAAAAAAAAAAAGAAAGTAGAAAATTTCTATTGTTCAGACATCCTGGAAATAAGCCGTAATTTCTGCTAGGAAATTCCTGACATGAAATAAAAAGAGGTGATTCAGTCCTGAGGAAGTCTTTGGGAAAGGCCTTTTGATCAAACTTTAACCTTTCGGTGCTTGGTGATGAAAGAAATTGGCAAACATTCAGAAGCTGATGCTGAGACGAGAGGCCAGCCCTGTGGTTCTGCTTCTCTCTAACCCAGAGCAGGAAAGAAGTGCTGAAAATAATCCATGCAAGCAAAGGGATCAGGAAAATAATGCCATGTTGCTGTTGGCCTCTGGATTGGATAAAAATCTGTTTTCAATACCAATGTATATATATATAAAAAAAAAAAAAAAAAAACTTCTGTACTTGGAGGCCTAATTAGACCGAGAGGGAACAGGGTCCAGTAGCTCCTCCAAGGATTCTGCTCCTTCTGGTTTTGGCTCCTCCTTTTCAGACTTTGCTTTCTTTTTGGGGATTTTACTGGATGAAGTTGCGTCTTCCTGCATCAGCTCTTTGGCCAGGATGTTGGTCACTGCATGACCAGCTCGTCGGTGGTTGGCTGAGAAAGGAAAAACAACAAAGTGAGATAAAAAAACAAAACAAAACAAAAAAACAACTCCATGAATCTGCACATGTAACTGCGCTGATGCACAATTACATGTTGAAGATGAATTGAGATGCACAAAACTAAAGAAATTAAGATTTTGGGTGTTCTCGCTGATGTACATTTGTTAAGGACAAATTTGTATAAATCATATCCAAAACTATTGCCATTTTCAATAAGGCAAAGGAATTGCAAAATCTTCAAGGCCTTTTTGTTTAGTATTACTCACAGATCGTTCCATATCTGAAACATATTGAAATTTGGGGTAGTATTTATAAAATGGATAAAATTTTTATCTTACAGAAAAGAGCTCTTAGAGCTATACGTGGATACAAAGACCACACAAACCTAATATTTATACAGTTAAACTTAATGAATTTATAGAGTACAATATTTTAAAATCTATGTACACAATGCAAACTTTTTTTTTTTACACTAAAACAATATACAATACAGATGTGTGAAACGGGAAAACAAATACAACTTAAAGAGAACAGATAAAAAAAAATGGATCCAGATTTAATATCAATTAAATCTGTCAGTTTATGCAACAGTCTTGACAGTGAGAAAAAACAATCTCCATCTATATTTAAGAAATGTGAAAATCCTAATGGAGTGATATGACATCGAAAAAGCTGATGTTTTATTGTGATTTTTTTGTCTTTTGAAATATGTCTAATAGTCCTCTAAATTCAATAGCTAATTTTCTCTTGATGTGAATAAGGAGGGGGCAGATAAAAGTTTATACTTCTTGCTGCTGCTTTTCATTCATTCATTTTTGTTGTTGCATGAACTATTCATATTTATTGAGTGACTGAAATAAAAAATGAAATGAAAAAAGAAAAAGCATTAAAGCGTGTTACCCGGGGTTCCTAAACATTTTTCAGATCGTGTAGGAACCCTGGTACACTGTACTCAGAGATGACTTGAAAGAGCAGGTCAAAAGGAAATTTCACAACTCAACTTAATCAAAACAGACGGAAGCCCAATATGGTTTGCATGAGAAGCACATTAATGTAATATCTGGAACAACTTAGGGCTATTGTTAGATCAAAGTCCATCTGTTCTTGATATAGTGAAGCGAAATAAGGGAATAAAATGGAATAAGACAGAAGTGGGAGAAGAGAAAGTGGAGTCGTTGAGAGGAACAAACAGAAATGATGTATGCAAAATCCAAGCGGTAAGGCAGGAGGTTAAACAGCTGGATGATTCATGCTGCGGGAAGATTAAAGACTGAGTGATGAATGAAAATGAGACGAAAATGGCTACAGAGACTTGAGTCAGAGAGGGAATAAGCTGAGAGGAATGACGAGAGCTGACAGAAATAAGACAGGAATTTCATGAAGAGAATAAGTATGACGGATCGGACCCTGAGGACGCTGCCTTTTTATCCATCTACCTGCTTACAGTTATCTCCTTACATAGCAGCAGCCACCTTATCGCTCCTCTCCGCCTATTCTTTACCGCTCTTTACTCTGCTGCGTAGGAGGGCAGATGTACAGCAGCAGCCATTTTGAGCTATATAGGTCAGTGGAAGATTGCTCTTGTGTGTTTGCTGTTATTTTACACCAGGTGAATGTTTTCACTCCTCACCAAACAACGCAAAACCAAAAAGCAAACATAAGTCCTGTAAGTAAAAATAGGCATGCAAATGAACTGTGGTTTAACAAGCGACACGAGATGCAAGACACACAAAAAACTCCACACAGATTTACCGAGCACGTTTCCAGAACTAGCTGCGACAGAGACAAAACTGAGTCTACAGAAAGAGAGGAGAAACATGTATGGATCCAGAGCTGCAAGTTTTAGACTTGTAATCTTTTTTTTTTTCTTTTATGTCAGTTTAAATAAACAGCACAACAGCTAATGTAGCAACAATCCCATTCCACCGTTTCCTGTAGGAAACAGATCTCTCCCCATCATAAACACTCCCTCTTCTCTCACTCTATTTTTAGCCAATTCAATCCCTTCTTACTCATAAATGTGCTAATTAGAAATTATGCAAATGACCCAGAAATCATGAGAAACGGCACATGTTGGTGTGGCTGACTTCATGTGACGAACTTGTCCTACATGTTGAAACCCGTTGAGAAAAAGTTCTTCAAAGGCTGTCAACGCAGCTTCTCTTCTTTCATCCTCCTCCTCCTCTTGAGAGCCGAGGAGGAGAGGAAGAGGAAGCACCATGGGAAAGAGACGCATTTAGACAAAAAAAATGAAGTTTAAAAAGTAGAGAAATATGATGACCAGAAATATGTTGAAAGTATTTTGGTGTTTTTCTCAAGTGCATTGAGGCTCTGAACTTTAAGAGAATATTGCAATGATAAGACATATAGTCATAAAATAATTTAAGTTAAGTGGTTCACACTTGCATAACACAGAGGAAAACAAAAATACTCCCAGACTACAGCTAGCATCTTGACTGGTTTTTATATAAATTTTGGACATTTTCCAATCTGGATAAAAGAAGTCTGGTGAAAAGTTACATTTGTTCTTAAAACTAGAAGCAACTGTGTGTTGCTATCAGGACCTAGGCAATTTCAAAAAGAAATAAAAGGAAAATAATGCTCAATTAAAAAAGGGAAATCAACTCTTATTTTAAATGGCACATTTCAAATATGTCTCCCAAAAATTAGAATGTATTTGCTGTACTTTCCTGTGGTTTTACAGCTCAAACTACTAAGAACTGAGTACAGTCATGTACCGAACATCAAGTTTATGTTTTAACTACATAAATTATCAACCATTGACCGCATAAATTCAGGTTAGGTTATTAATCAACCTGTAAAATGAACTATAATAATAAGAGCCATCTAAACCGAGAAGATGAACTCCGTCTTGACAAATGTCAAACTTTATTCAATTACAAAACCATTTATGAGTCTTTCAGTATTATAGAACTGTAATACTAAACTCACTGCAGCATTACTAAACAAATTGCATGCATTTTGAACATGGTCACCAGCTCGGACGTGGACTGAATGATCCATGCGACTGGCATGAAGCTGAGTGGCTGCAGCACATTTGCAAAATCTGTTGGGCTGATAAAGGCTGTTGATGGTCTGTTTACTGATGAATGTTTGCACACTGTAGAGTGCTTTGTGGCACAAAAAGCTAAGTGAAAGAAGTCTGCAACACATTACACTGCAGGAGACGAAGTAATGAGCACCTGATGAGAGATAATGTTCTGCTGTACAATGTGTTGTGATTCTTGCGCTAACCAATGGGGATCTGGATGAGAGATGCTCTACAGCTTTGTTCAGGTAGGCAATAGCACTCAAAGTTATCTTGTTGTCATTCACTTTTAAATGATGCTTCCATTACATCTCATAATCTTTTTACAGCAGTCAGAGGCAACATTTCCTCAACTTTTCTTAAAGCGCTTTTAAAGTGTTTTGTCTAACGATTGGCTCCTTTTTCACTCAAATTCAGCTCAGTTAGTTTCAGAAAGGTTTGTTTTGTTTGTTGAACCGGTTAAATTTGACAGAGTCATGAAGAAACAAAACAAAAAAACAGACAACTTGTGGGATAAATTGGTGCGATGTTTATCTAGCCAACTTACTAAAAGAAAACAGCTTTACACTGGATCTGTATAAGTAGCAGCCTTTTTTCCACTTTAGTTGAATCTATCTAAAACAACATTTAACACTGCTTTACAAATTTGTATTTTAGCTTCAACTAGGTAACTCCAAAGCAGCAAGAAGCTGAAAACATTTTAAAAACCAAAAACAAAAAGATCAGAATCTTTAAAGGCTTTTTTGTTTATGTCTTACTTCCCCACTTTTCAGACTTTCAGACACTTTTCTTTATTGCAGGTATTTATAAGAATTTTTTAAAAACCTCTTCTGTCCCCCACTGTTCTATTAATATCTTAAAAGCAAACTTTTCAGACATCTTTGTAATTCAAGAACAAAAACCACTTTAATAGATTACAGGAAAATCAAACTTCACAGAAGTACGAGGGAATAAGATGTGGTTTAAACCTCTGCTCTGTATTGTGCAGACTGTTTATGGCCCAGAAACACACAGGACAACATAATGATGGTGAGGCAGCTAAGATAATGGTGTATCTGCAGATGCGGGCAGAGCTTGTTTTCATTTTACCAGGGACACATACCTCCCTCCTCAGGCTGCTGTGGGTAATACACTGCTTCTTTACAGCTGAGGATTGTGGGAAATAGTGACATCATCTAGCATCACTGCAAGCTGTTGAGGAAACTATTGATGCTAAAACATTAAGCATTTTCTGCCACTGGGGCACATGGTTGCATTTCATTGTGTTTGTGGGTATTGACACATGTGGTGTCACTGCATTTTCAGTCACAGCTTGATGGACGATCTTTGTCTAGTTGGACTGATCCTGCTTTACACGTCTGTATGGTAGCTGGTGTTTGGGAGCATCTGTGAAAGCATTCCTTCAGATGGTGGATTTTCAGACTGCTCAGACAGTGTGTGCCTCTCTCTATTGTTGCTATGCTCTTTATCTCCTTCTCTCTGTTGTGATTGGTACTTTGTCAGAAAGTCGCCTCCATCATTGGATGTTGCACTGAGGGTCATGACCCAGCAGATGGGTCTATAGTGTGTTTAGACACAACATTCCTCCACTTAATTTATCCTAAACAGAATTCTTATTCATTCTCATGAAAAACATCCAAGCTTTTATTTGTGTTCACTTCATCATAAATTCTTAGTTAACTTTAGTATTTATATTCTTAATACTTCTAGAGTACACATGCTTATAAAAATATTTAAAAAAAATAAAGGGAAGGAAGACACAAGAAAGGAAATAAGGGTTAAACATAAGGATGGAATGGAGGTAGGACAAGGATGAGACAAAGAGTGAAGGAGAAGTAGACACCAGAAAAACATAAAAGGAAGACACACAGGCAAATATAATGAACAGAGGCAGGGCATCAGGAAGGAAGGACAAAGGAAAGAGGGAATGGCACAAGGTAGAACAAAAAGACGGAAGGGCTTTAGGGAGGAGAAAAAGAAAGAATATAAGAAAGAAAAGGAGGATAACTTTTAGATAATAGAACGTAGAATCTAAATACAAATATTAATCCATGTAGTTTTCAACTTTTCCCACACTCATCTAGACTTAAATAAGGCTGACAAAGCATAGACATCCTGTCTGAACACAAATCAACTGATTTTTCAGGGCTGCTTTAGTCTGAATTTATATAAACATAATAAATGTATCAGAAACATTTCAAAAATAAAGATTTGAAGTTGATAGATTAGGTGTTTTGCATACAAAACGTGCGTCCTCTAATGTGCGTCTAGCTTCACTCATTTGCATGTCTTTGTATTGGCATGCGAGCATCTGGCGTGTGTGTTTTGTCTTTTTGTGCTTTAGGAAGGAGGGTGGCAGACAGACGGAGGGTAGGCAGCTGAGTATCCCACATGCACACAAACACAGATCAGAGGTACAGGTCAAAGGTGAGTGGGGAGATTGCCTCCACAGCCTCGTGGCACACCATTCAGTAAAACCTCAGTGACACAATGAGCATGACGACACACTCAATAGGTCCTCGGTGGTCTTTTATTGCTCAGCAGTGTCGTTTGCAGTCACTGCAGCTGTGAGTGGCGGATACAAAGGGGAGAGGAACTCTTCGCATACCGACAGACATTAGAAACAAAATCAGAATGAAAAATATCAGAGACCAGATTCATAAATTTAGAGTAAAAATATGTTGCCATTGTTAGAAAGATGCAAGTCCTCCAACCAAACGAGGCACAACAGTCAGTCAATATGTTTGAAAAACAATTGCATGTTAACAAAATGGTTACTTTTATTGGATGAATTGATATAAGCTATAACCTACAATAACATAAAATACACTTTCCAAACACTTTTTTAAAAATATTAATTGTTTTAATAGTCAACTTCACTCCAGGACATCTTAAATAAATACTTATTGGGTCTTTGGAAATGGTTTGTGTCACATCTGATGATGCCAAATTCTGCACCATCAAGGATTAAACTTATAGTGCTTTTAGCTGCACGGACAAGCAATTAGATTGCAGTAAAGCCATTAACTGGTTATATTGGCCCAGGGGAGAGATGCATATTATGTGTCACAATAGCAGGGGTTGGAAAGGATGAGTAATCGCATCAAATGAAAATTACTCCCTTATGAGCTGTCAAAGCTGAGGATGTCCCAACTTCACAATCATTTCCAAAAGGATTTTAAGTAAACAATCCAGAGTAATCCTGTGATAACAGAGCTTTTATATTAAGTTGTTGAAATCTACAAAATCCACTCACATTTTGCAGAGGAGGCATCCAAGGCTCAAGAAAAAAGAAACGAAAAGAAAAAAAATTGCCAGATATGTGTCAGCAGAGTGAGAGTCAAGATAAATCTCCTCCTTCAGCTTCACTAAATAAAGACCTCTGACTCAACTCATCCCGTAAAACTTGCTTACACACACACACAAAAACAAAATGCCATTCTTTAGTGTTGGTGAAGCGGTTTTCTGGCCTCATGCCTTCCAAACATAACTTGGATAACTAAAAACATGACCTTTAAACATGGCTGAAGATAATATAAACTTCTCACAAAGACTACAAATGAACTACATCCCAGCTTCAAAAGAGTCAGAAAACTCTGGACTTGGGAAGAGTAATAAAAAACAGGACAATGTAGAAAAGGAGACATTCAGCCTAACACTGCACAAACTTTCCAGATCATCCTCCTATAATAAGGAAGGAAAACTTTTTTTTTTTCTCTCACATAAATGATAAAGTTTTTCCTGTAAAGGAGTATTAGGTGGCCAAACAGCGTTATGGATGACTGAGTGAACCCCAGACTGGGCCCCAGTTTCTTTTTTTTTTCTTCCTGTTCTCTTCTCCCTCCAGTTCGCCCCACACTTTTGTCTCAGTGAATTTCGAAGAAATGGAACAGCGCTGTTTATTACTGCAGAGCTTTCTGCACTCAAATATTTCCTCACTGAGGTCAACACAGGACCACAGCATGAGTTTTACAACTACTAGAGCAAGTCAACAACAATATGTAAACATTTGCAGATTAAAATGACAGCATGAGTAAGAACAAAGTTTAAAAAAAATTCAGATCAAAAGAAAAAAAAGCAACGCAGTCTACCCCTCTGACTTTGAGCTACCCTGCGCTGTAACAAAGCTTCACATCTGGCTTCTATTGAAGGACGGATTGGGTTGCACACACTCCTCTACAATTTGAGAACACACACTAAACTGCATGCGAATGAACACACACATCATGCCCTTCGCTTACCGTTAATGGCCACTGGACATTATCTAACTCGTATGGTAACACATAACTTAACTGAAACAAGAATCAGGTTAAGTTGTTGTCCAAAGTGTGTTCATTGTTGATTTCACTGACATTGTTTGACCAGAAGGCCATATTGCTGCACAAATGCACACATTTTTGGATAATTGCTCCAAGTAAACAGCCAATTTGGCAGAGTAAATTAGCACTATGCCGAGTCTATTTGGGCCTTTTCAGAATTAATTTAACTCTTTCAGAGTTATTTCAACAAGAAATTGAGTAGTTTTAACTTTTTCAAGTATTAAAATTACCCAATCTCTTATTGAACTGAAAGAGTTAAATTACCTGAGAAGGACCAAATAGACTCTGCAGAGTGTTGATTCAACTCTGCAAAATCAACATAGATCTGGCTTAGTTGAATGGCATGTTTTCCTGGCTTTCTCGTTTTTAAACAGTGGCTAGGACAAGTTGGTCTCTATCTCATATTTCTACACAAACACACACAAATACTTCAAGTACATTAATATTTGAGATGTCAATAATTGTAATGCTCACAAAAATATATTTTTAAATTTTTTAAATCCCCTTCACTGAATGAATACTTTTAATTAAAGGATGGATTTTCAAAGAACTTTTACTAATGTAGGTCAAGATTAATTTTACTTATTGTAAGGAAGCAAGTTTGACTGAAAATAATTTACAAATGACTACCAATCTCCAAAACATTAACAAAAAAACCCCCTTAACTTCAGAACAGTAAAGTTTCACCACATAAGGAAACAATCTGGCATACTAAGCATAACAACACTTTTAAAAAAAAAAAAAAAAACTTAACATTTATAACATGTGTAGCTTATTTCTTACTCTCTGATGTCCTTTTATTTAAGTTTCCGCTCACATTTTGTTTGGTTCTCTCCCTAGTTTTAAATCTCTATTTTCCTATTCTATGACCACACCTTTATCATTTGCCGCACTGAATTTTTTGCTGCCCACACCCATTTGTGGCACCCTCGCTTTACTTATTGTTGTGCCAGCATCTGATGCCACTGGCTTTGTTCTCTGCTACAACAACCCAAGAATTAAACCAACCCCTGCCACCTCTGAGGCAAGCAACAGAGATGGGGAAGGTAAACAAATCTGTTGCTGAGGGTTGACACAAACACACACAGTGAAATGAGGGAAAATAAGTCTCAGATGCGGCATGTGTTTCTGCCTAGTAGGTCTAAAACACATCTGTCTGAGAGGACAGGAAGCTGAAAGACCACCATGTTTTGTGAGAATGGGTACCTGCTTGTCGAGGTCCTCGCTTCCTTCTGAAAGCAGCACCTGACTGCAGCGCCTCCAACAGGCCATCCATGATACCAGTTTCATCACCCTCTGTAAATAAAAAGAAATTAACACAATGTCAGAAATGCCTCAACAAATGTTAAGTTATCTTAAGTGGATGTACATGGAAATATCTATGTATTCCTCATTCAAAAAAACTATCGAAATCAGGGGGTTAGTATAAATCAGCATTAGTTTCTGATCACTCATTTTCTTTCCTGATCATAAGATTGTTTTTGCTAAATTATCTGGGTTGTCATTTTTCTTACTTGCAAACGCATACATAGAAAATGGATACATGTTCCCGACATGTGGTTGTTTTCATTAACCCAGATAGACAGTGACCTAGTTAAGCAGTCACTGCTAAAAGCTACATGGTTCAGTGTGAGGAAGCCATCTTCTGAAAATATATAAACCCCCAACTAAAAGGACACACCCCATAAAGCCACAAATTCTCCAAAATGCATGTGTAATTGAGGCTTACATTTTAAATTTGTACTGACTGAATATAAATGTGGAGTTTGTGGATGTTTGCCTGTGTCATCTGTGATGGTGGGCTCTGTGTGTTTGTTTACATCCTGATCCTCGGCACAGCCTCTATGTCTGAGGACCATTACCAGACAAAGGTGCTTCATACCTTTGTCTGGTTACGGGTTGTCCACTGTGTGTGTGCTCCACGGCAGAATCGGGGGCAGAGTTTAGCACACAGACAGATGCTTTTAATTATGTCTCTCTGACTCTGAAAAGGGACGAAGGGTTCTGGAAAAGGGCCAGTAGGCCTTAGGGTTAAAGGTTTATGCCATCACCTTCCCAACCCCCAAACATAGAGCACATGCCAAGCTCACACAAACACACAGCGTTTAATCCTGCAGTAAGCCATGCACCAGATGGTCTGTGGTGTCGCCTGTCATGTCTGAGAAAGTCTCTCTGCAAGGCTCACTCTCTGAGTCTTATGTGGTTCACATACACCCCTCAATGTCCAAGAACTGGAACTGCACCAAAGGAGCAGAAAAAGAAAACAGACTGCAGTTTTCCTCTTCTGGGTGAACACATCTGGCATATTTCCACTTACACTAATCACATGGTTTGCTTAAAGCAGTCGTGGAGGCACAGAAACACACAAACCTACTAGTGAAAATGAACCGGAGGCACTTCTGAGGTCAAACAGTAAACTGTCTGTTTACTAGATTTGCTTTTCTTGGTCTCAGGAAACACCCAAAGAAAACTAAAAAGGATGTAGCGAGCCCATGTTCTCTTGCACTTTGTTTTTCCAGTTATAGCTGACAACACGCAGTATTGGATCCTTTAAATTGAAAAAAAAAAACAAAAAAACAAACAAACACTTGAACAAAGTTCAATTTGTTAATAATAAAGGTGTAAAGTGTGAAAACATTCCAGGATTCAGCCACATGTTGGAGAGATCATGGCAAGTTAGTCAGGATTAATGTAGATAATTATATATGTTTAAAGGAATTTGTTTTGTGATTAGATGTTGAAAATGCTTCTTAAATCAATGTGGCCAAAAACTAAAGCATCAAAAACAAGGTGGCTCTTCATACATAAACAGCAGAGTGCATGAAACGGAGTAGCAGCACTTAGAGCAACTAAGATGGTAAGACGGATTAATTAGTGCAATAGCATTAGAGTGTGAGTTTTTAAAGCTGTCTATCTGGATCGGATCTGCTGAAACCCACACACAGGCATGTTCCTGTGCAGCAAATACACCCACCCACTTTTCCCTTCTCTCCACACACGTATCCTCAGATACACATTGCAGTGTCTTTTGTGAAGCAACAGCACCTCTAGTGGATGTTCACACAGTTGCTAATGAGAATATTAATGACATAATGTACTAAATGAAGTAGACTGTAAACAAAGAATATAACATATTGTGAAAAGCACAACAGCTGAGAAACGGAGACAGGATTTTTATTTATCTAATGTGCTAAAACAGAATCCCTCTTTCACAGCATCCCAGTGAGGCAAGCCAGGCTTATCCCATTTCATCCTCTCATATCTCATACTTTTCTCCTATCTTCATCTTACCCTCTTTTCAAAGCGACAACAACAAAGCCTAATCTGCAGCAAACCATCTGCTGCTGGCCTGCTCTCCTCCATCCCCTCCCCCACACACCTCATTGCTGCTCTGCTCACTCTATGTGTGGAGTGTGAGCACTCCCAGTGGCAGTTCCCATACCAGCACTTGAATTTGTTCAAACCACATCAGCACACACCCTTTATGAGAACACGCAGCCTCTAACAGCCTTTTGCGGACACCACTGACATCTAGTTGTAAATATACGGTACAGCAGTCGTCAGATCTAATGAGTGCAAATGTCACATTTGAAGTCCAGATGGAGAATGTGAACCTTTGGATGTGACATCAAACTCCTGACCCTGTCCACCATCCTGACCCCCAGGGCCTTCAGATATAGTCAAAACACATGATTAGATAATTTAAGTATGTGAGGAGCTATAGCCTTCACAGACTCCCTGAAGAATGAGCCATTCACAGCAGCTCATAGTAACTATCATCATGTGTTTAAACATGTGAATACAGAGTCGCATAGGAATGAGAAGGCCACAAACTGCAAACATACACTGACCTTTCCAGGGTTTTTACAAGCATTTGGGATTTGGCATTTACACACAGAGACCAAAAAAAGACAGCAGCATTAAGTGAAATCATGAGATAGTGACAGCATGTGAGATAGCAGACAGGAGGAACAAACAAAAGCAGAGAGATATCAGCGTGTTAAAGACCAGCTGCTCAAAGGACACTTTGTTCAACTAAATTTTAGTATGACGGTAATAAACAAATTCAAAACAAAGAGCAGGTGTGCACATATCAGACTGATTTGTGTATGGTTGAATTAAAATAGGGGGTGTTGAATGACTCCAGGCTGCAGGCGCAGTCAAATTTGCCACCTGTATGTAAATGATCCCTCACTCACACACTTGTGCTTATCTTTCAAGTTCTATAAAGTTACTATAGTGTGTGCCTCCAGAGGATGACCATGAAATGTAATCACTATCAGCAACAAATGTTTCAAGTTTTTCAACATGGATGAAACAATATCCAGAGTAGGGCTTCTTTTAAAGTGCCCTTTACACGAATGGCAGAAAAATAAATAGGAGTCAGGAAAAAAAAAAAAAGATGACATGCCAGATGGGACATGGAGTAGGTCAAACTCCATAAAAAAACTTTTGTTAAGCTACAAACACAAAAAAAAACCACTCGTATTAACCACCAGAGTTCTTTTTAGCACATGAGCAAAGCAAAACAGAATCAGTCACTAGATGAAATGCACTGAGGCTGTAAAAAGTTTGACCCTGGAAGAGCAGAGTCTCTGGAGAACCCAAATGGAGCCAGAAAGAGGAGGAATGTACTAAAAGTAGGTCACAGCCTGAAAGAGGGGGAAAAGTCTCTGTGCATAAATGTGTGTCTGCAAGGCAGGATTTGAGTGCTAACTCTGCATGCAGGGATGAGAGTGGTGGGTTGTATTACATGGGGCAATACGCTAAGAGCGTGTTTAGCATCAAATAGAAGGCTGGAAATCTGCATTTGCTGATAAAGAGATTTAAGTTACTTTTTTTTAAACCACATTTCTTTCATGAAAAAAAAATCCCCCAAAACTTTAGAGGTGTGAAACAGGGTCAGGCCGTTACTTGTATTCACCTCCGTGTCCTCACTTTATCTGAAGCGTCATTGTTTGTCGCTTCAAAACAAGTCATCAACATCAGATTAACTCTGGTCTATAAATACGGAAGGCTTCATCATCTACCCTCACACACTGACACACAAACATATTACACAGAAGTGTGGACTCTGACTGCCCCCAACTGGAATGTGAGAGAAATACAAATTGAGAGATGTGGATTGTGTGAGTCTGTTTCAGTCACACACAGGTAAAGACAAAAGACTCTGCAGTCGTGACCTGCGTTGATGTCGGGAAGCTGGCTTCTTTTCAGTTTCTCCTCTTTCTCCTTCTCTGCTTTTTCTCTAGCCAGCTTTGCCTTCCTGATCTTCTCTTCAGCTTCCTTCCTCTTCTGGTTCTCTTTCACCGCTTGCTGTAGGAGGAAGAAAACAAAAACACAGCATATATAACTAAGACAGTGCAAGAATAGAAAGAAGTATTTCAAGTTTATGAATCATCAGTAAAGAGGCATCTGGAGAGGGTGTGAAATGTAAACAAAATTTCAAAAGCAGAGACTGATGGTTACAACCTGTAGCGGGTAATACAAGTAAAACATTCCCTAGGCAAATTTACTGTTAAAACACAGAATAAACTGACATGATTGAAGTCTGGTTTTAATTGCCTGTCATCTATGACATGTTTCAAACTCTATTTCTATACATCATCTATAAAGATTTCAGGATTTAAACTAAAACAACCTTTTTTTTTTTCAAGCACACACCTGGAACATGTTTATGAAGTTGTGGAGGTCTCCAAAGAACTCCTCCACTGACATCTTTCTTGGATCAAAGACAAAGTAGTCTCCAAGTTCAGTGTATTGCTTCTCCATATTTTTATGCATCCCATCCAGTTTCTCATACTGTTCTTGAGCGTGGGTTACAAAACTGTGAAAACATACAGTTAAGGTACGTAAAATCCACATCACAGTCAGCTAGTTGTTGAAATAACACAAAATTTGTTGTGTTTTTTTTCTTATAAGAATACTGGTATTATATCAGATAGACAAAGGATATAGACATCTTTTCCACAAAATTGTCATTTTCATTTTGTGCAGGAGGGAAAGTTTCCAGATCTTTCTGCAGTGTTTTGATCTGACGCCCCATTTGCTCCAAATTCTTCTGAATTGTCTCTGCAGAAACTGCATGACAAAAAAAAAAAATGTTAAGACTGTAACATGACCACATGTCAGATTGCATTCAACATATGCTAATGATAACAAGCTTTAAGCATTGAAATCATTCTCACACATTTCTGACTATGGATGTATAGCTGAATCATCGTTTATAATTTATATGGCATTTAAAATCTCAAAATATTTCACTTATTTCATAGAGATTACAGTAAAAAAAATGCAGCCTCAACCATCTTAAATACATGTCTTGAAGGTAAAACCAGGTGAAGTGGATAGTTAACTGCTTAAACTGGATTAGATTAAAGGCTGAGTGTCCTATATACCTCTGCTGGCCTTTTCCACATGAATAAGCTCTTCAGGAAATTTCATGACATCAGGATACTGCTCATTGCAAACATCGGCAAGAAAGTGGAGCAGCGTCTGCTTCAGATCAGCTGACTTGGTGTCGCGCAGCTAATGGAAAAAAGAATCAATTTTAAAAGGGATCACATGGGGGGGGGGGGGGGAATCAATCAAACATCAAATGTCTGCATGCTTTCTGTTTTCCTAAGTCTGACTATGAGTGTTAAAGTTAACAGGATGTAGACACTGAAACCAGATAAATTACTTAACACACTCCATTCAAATTTTAAATATCTACTATCACTATCAAACTGTGTAAAATTATTTGGCTGATGAAATTAGTGCCAAATTAGTGTTAGAGATATGACTATTCATATCTCCAGAACTTTAGTGTATTGCATCTTATGTAATGATCTGAGAAGTGTGGCATGCATTTGTATTCTGCTCTTTTCATTATCGAATCTAGAGCTAAATCCAGAACTGACAAAATTAGGATCCAAGTGATTCTAATCAGCAGCATGTTTCTTTGGATGGACTCTGCTGAAAAATAAATAAGAGTAAAAAAAAAAGATGACATGCCAAATTCAGGTGCGGTTAGACCTGAACTTCCCCACTTAGGAACAATAAAAGTTATTTCTATTTTATTAATTTCTATTTTAGATGCAAATGCATGAGTTAGAATGGCCTAGTCCAAGCCCAGACCTAAATCCAAATGAGAATTTGTGGCAAGAAATTGAAAATTATGTTTATGCATTTGGCAGACACCTGTTATTTAAAGCTACTTACAAATGAACATGTAACAATTCAGCTAAAATTAAAGTTAACAATAAGCTATATAGAAGAAAACTAGTTAGGCTTGGTTAGAGGTAGCAGGGTGACAGGAAGACAGAAAAGGTATACTTGGAAATGCAGAAAGAGATGTGCATAGGGTAAGGACACACAGGATACGTGTTAGGGGGGACTTGCTTCTCAGTTTGATTTCTCAGTAGGTCATTTCATGTGTAAATGTGGCAGAGAAAGTCAAAGCTACTTGTGGCTTTAATTGCAGTAAAAGTGGGTTCTGCAAAGAACTGATACAAGTAGCTGAATATAAATTGATTCCACACTTTTCAGATCTTTTGTTGCTCAAAAAAATTATTTTACAGTTGGCTTGTGTTGGTTTATGACATCAAAAAGAAAACGCACTGAGGCTAGTGGGTGTAACATAACATGACAAAAAGGAGTATCAATAGTTTTGCAAAGAAAGAACTATGCACAACAGTCCATTATTCAGGTCATTGTTCAGTATTTCCACATCAAAGTCCTCTTCAGGATAAATATCCATTTCCCCCCTAAATAACATATCTATTCTTCACCTTGCACAAATAGGATATGGAGAAGCCGAATGCGGCTCCATTTCGAGAGCCGGAATTCATGTAGTTCCCTACTAGAAGGATGATCTGCAGCAGCTTGGCAAATGTGTTGCTATTCCTGAGCTCTTCACAGGCAGCTGTCACAGCCACCACATCTGGCTTGATGTTGTTCTGCTGCTCCTCAAACTGCAGCTTGAACTGGATGGCCTGAAGTCGTGGCATCAGTCGCTTCACACTGGACATCTGGAGAAACCAGAGTATGGAGGATTAGACGGCCCTTCTTGGCGCAGTATTTGCCAGTATGTGAGTGAGTGTATGTATTAACACAGATGTGAATTAGTAACGGTCAATCTAAGACAGCTGAGCAATACAAGTTTTCTTTGGGGACATGAGAATATTTTGTGTCCCCTACACTGGCAGTGCTCAATCTCAACATTTTAAATCTCGGGTGATGTCAAACCAATGTCCCTGGCATGGTTGGGCTCAGTCATAATATATATATA